>BLSH010305993.1:224360-243386 GCA_018402905.1 Glandirana rugosa | reverse complement strand
GGCCAAACCCCATTTTTTCAAGAACCCTCTGCATGAATTTCCAGTCTACCGAATCAAAAGCTTTCTCTATGTCAATCGATACCATGACTCTAGGAGAGGAGCCCTCGTTCGGTAGCTGAAGGTGCGTAAACACCCTTCTAAGATTAGTGTCAGTTGACTTCCCAGGCATAAACCCGGTCTGGTCAATGTCTACCAGGGATGAGATCATCTTGGACACCCGGGTAGCCAGTACTTTTGTTAATATTTTTAAGTCCATATTTAGTAGCGCAATAGGGCGATAAGAAGAACACTCCAGAGGGTCCTTGCCTGGCTTGAGCAACAGTATCACATGGGCCTCCAGCATAGATGCCGGTATAGTACCCTGTTTCATGCAGTACTCAAACAGAGATTCTAATTTGGAGGATAGGGACTCGGCATAGGTCTTGTAGAAGTCAGCCGGGAAGCCATCCGGCCCCGGCGCCTTTTCCGGAGGGAAAGAGAAAATGGCAGACTCTATCTCTTTTTTGGTGATTTTAGCCTCTAACATGTCTCTGTCCTCGTCTGAGAGAGCGGGCAAAGGCAAGGATGTCAGTAGGGCCTCCAGTTCGTCACTGTCACAGGAAGGGATAGGTGCGTATAGTTTAGCATAATATTCCATGAATGTCTCCTTAACCTCCAACATAGATGACACACACTCCCCTGATTGCTTTCTAATAATCGGAATATTCGGCGGCGGCGGTCTGTCCTCAACCAGTAAGGCCAACAATTTCCCATTCTTTTCACCTTGCGAAAAATTGGACTGTGCCCTATTCCGTATCTCAGTATGGGCCAAATCCATATAATGTAGCGAGATCTCACGCTGGGCCCCCAGCAGCTGCCCAAGGGACTCATCCGATGGGGACTCAGCATGAGCTGCGGCTCTCTTCCTCTCCCTCTCCCGGAGACCCCGCATCAGCTCATTATGATCCTTGCGAACAGATTTGATGCAGGAAATACAAGTGCCCCTAGCAACCGCCTTGAAGGCATCCCAAACAGTCGGCGGTTCGCAGGAACCCTCATTGGTGGCCCAATAGTCCGCCATAGAGGTCTGCAATTGCGAGACTACTTTGTCTTCCGACAACCACCCTGGCGCCAGGCGCCAGCCCTTTCCTCCAGAGGAAGAGCCCAGCCCTAAAGTAATCTCCAGGGGGTTGTGATCCGACAGCCCACCCGCCAGATATTCCACTCCCTGTACCAATGATTGTGCAAGGTGGTTCCCAAATGCCATATCTATTCTAGCCGCCGAGCGGTGCGTTTTGGAGACATGAGAAAAACACCTTAGCTGTGGATTTTTCCAGCGCCACACCTCCACCAGTCCAGCAGTGGTCGCCCAGGAGCCTAGATCCATGGAGCTGCCCCTGGCAGGGTTTGAAGAGTCCAAGTCCCCATTTAGTATGGAGTTGAAATCCCCCACCCACACCACGGGCAGGTGTGCATAAGGGGCCAACTTGGCCAACAGGTCAAATAAAATTTGATATTGTACTGGAGGAGGCAAATATACATTCACTAGCAGAAATTTCAACGTCCCAACAGTTAATACCACCGCCACATATCGTCCTCCCGGATCAGAGAGCACCCAATGCACTGTAGAGGAAATTTGCTTACTAAGGAGTATAGTAACCCCTCTAGCATAGGTAGAGTACGTTGCATGCAGCGCCCTCTGCACCCAGGGTCTCCTAAGGGCCAATATCCTACTTCCATCTAGGTGTGTCTCCTGCAGGAGAACGACATGTGGCTTAATGGGTTTGAGGTAATTAAATATAGCCGCTCTTTTGTATTTGTCATTCACCCCCCTCACATTCCAGGAGATTATACGAAAAGACTTAGCCATTAGTCCTTACAATGTAACATGGATATGCCAAAACCCTCCTCCCCACCCGCAGCAGGCATGTTATCACTCCGAAGGACTGAGAAAGGGCACTACAATGGATTCCCACAGTCCAGAGGTAAAGAAGCCGGAAAAAAACAAAAAATAAAAATCCCAACAGTCCCCTGCCGTCACGCCCAACACAACAAAAAGTAAAAAAACAGCAACCAGGCGTGCGACCTATACCCAAACTTGGACCACCAATGCAATCCATAACTAAAAACCTCTTCGTGGAGAGAGACCTTCTGCCACCCAAGTTCAGCAAGACTACTATTCCTCGTCTGGTATCTAGGACTCTCCGCTTGCAGGATGTGCATCCGAGTTAACCAAAAAGTTCCTCCCCAGTATAGCGTTGCAGCATAAATTCTTGTCATTATCCCCTCAACAGCCGAAATCTTTTTATTGCAACCAAGATCCTCATAATCTCAACCACCGTCTAAGGCATGATCAAGGGTCTCTGTCAAGCCAATCGCAGGCTTCTTGCGGCGTCTCAAAAAATTTCACTGTACCATTGTGTTGCACCCTAAGTTTACTAGGGTACAGCATGCTATATTGGATGTTTTTGGCTCTCAGGCGTTTCTTGACATCAAGGAAGGAGCGACGTCTCCTTTGGGTCTCTGCAGAGAAATCTGGGAATAGCATGACTCTGGTGTTTTGAAAGCGGAGCTCTTGGTGTTTCCTTGCTTCAGCCAGAATCATGTCCCGATCTCTATAATTTAGTAGCCAAACCAGAAAGGACCTAGAGGGGGCACCCGGGGGGCGGTTTCCTGTTGGTACTCTGTGCGCTCTTTCAACAACGTAAGTGGGGGGTAAATTCTCCAGGGCTAAAAGGTCTTTGAAAAAAGATTCAGCAAAAGTTGTTGCATTAGTGCCCTCAGCCCCCTCAGGCAGCCCCACCACTCTTACATTATTACATCTCTGGCGGTCCTCTGCGTCATCAGCCCTTCGTTGTAACGACTGTACCATTTCCTGGAGTTCTGTTAACTGCGACCCTTGGGAGTGTGCCGCCTCCTCTACTTCAGAAATCCTATCTTCTGTAGCCGTTACCCTGCCACGAACCTTATCCATGTCCTGCCGTATCAGTGTACACTCGCTCGCCAGGTGGTCAATTCGGACCAATAACTCAGTCTTACATGCCGCCAGCGCTTCAAGTATCGGGCCAGTAATTGCTTCTACTTGGTTCCCCAAGGGTTCCGATGCCTCCGGTCGGGAGGACCCGCTTGTTGCCACCGCTACTTTCTCTCCCTCCATCTTCTTTGGTGGTGCTTTAGCACGCGGGGATGGCGTCTGGAGATCCAAGATGGCGAAGGCGGGGCCCGCCGGTTCGTCTCTTACCACGGCCTTCGTCGGCGTCTGCTTCAGCGGAGCCTTCCCCTTCACCTTCCCCGCAGTAGATGGCATCACCGTGATCAGGGGAACCTTTAGGTAGTGATCTAACAACCCGCGGCCAGGGATTTCAGACTGTAAAACGGATTATTTTAGCCGGATCGTTGCGGAGAGTCTCTTAGACACGTCCTGCCTCGATCACATCCGGTCACGCCCCCCACCGATATCTGGCCCTTAAGAGTACTCAAAGCCAGTTTTTTGTTCAGGCCCTGCTGCAAAAAAGTCAGGACTCTGGATACCACATAAGAGCGAGGGTTATGACCCTCCGCCTCGCACCCAGCTATATAAGCCTTCCAGGTGCGGTTGTAAATCTTGTGGGAAGTACACTTGCGAGCCTTCAACAATGTAAGGATCACTGAGTCAGCGACTCCCCTGTCTCTTAGCACCTGGGACTCAATAGCCAAGCCGTCAAAGCCAGCAAGGGTAAAGCAGGGTGCAAGATGGGCCCCTGAGACAGAAGATCGTCTCTCAGCAGGAGCCGCCAGGGGGCGTCTGCCACCATTTGCACCACATCGGCATACCAAGTGCGCCGAGGCCCATCTGGAGCCACCAGGATTATTGGTATTCCCTCCGCCACTATCCTGCGGATCAATCGCGGTAACAGTTTTATCGGAGGGAAGGCGTACAGAAGTCGGTAACGGCCCCAGGGGGCCACCAGAGCGTCCGTGGCCACTGCCAACAGATCCTTCGTTCTGGACACAAAGGTCTCCACCTTGTGATTGAACCGAGATGCCATGAGATCCACGTCCGACGTCCCCATCTGCGGCAAATCTGGTTGAACACCTCCGGATGGAGGGACCACTCTCCCTGGTCCAGCGTCTGGCGACTGAGAAAATCCGCCTGCCAGTTCTCCACACCTGGAATGTAAATGGCGGAGATTGCCGGAACGTGACGTTCCGCCCAACGCAGTATCAGAGCTGCCTCCACCGCAGCTGCTGGACTCCTTGTGCCGCCCTGATGGTTCACATACACCACTGCTGTGGCATTGTCTGACTGAATTCGGACCGGACGGTCCCGCAATCTCACTGTCCAGTGAGATAGGCACAATCTGCTTGCTCTCAGCTCCCTCCCACTGGAGGGGCAGGAACGACTTCCCCTGAGTCAGGGCCGAGTCCCGAAGCCACCAGGTCAGCGACGCCCTGGTCTGTGAGCTCAGATGAATCAGAAGGTCCAAGGACCGAGGTGACCTGTCCCACCTAGCCAGAATTGCTGAATGAGACGAGTGTGACTCTGGGCAAATGGTATCGGCTCGAAAGAGGCCCAGCACCCGCATACAGAATCGTAACAAAGACCAACGGTGCGACAGAAGGGTTTGCACTGCCGACTGCAGAGACAGCAACTTGGCTGGAGGGAGGAACACCTCCGCCTGCACTGTGTCCAATATCAAACCCAGGTACCTCCAGGCGACTGGTCGGCGACACCGACGATTTCTGCAGGTTGAGTAACCAGCCGAAATCTTGCAGCGAGGTCATTGTGATCCTCACATTCTCCTCCAGAGCCGAGGCGGACTCCGCTCACAGGAGCAGGTCATCTAGGTAGGCCACTACCGCAATGCCTCTCTGTCGCAGCAAAACCAACACCGGGGCTAGCAGTTTTGTGGAAACTCGGGGTGCTGAGGCCAGACTGAAGGGGAGTGCCACGAATTGAAAATGGAGGTCTCCCACTGCAAAGCGCAGGAAGCACTGATGCCATGGACAAATGGGTACATGGAGGTACGCATCCCTGATGTTCAGGGACGCCAGAAATTCCCCGATGGAGGGCGGCCACAACCAAGCGGATAGATTCCATCCAGAATTTCCACGCCCTGACATACCGGTTCAGGGCCTGTAGGTCCAGTACTGGCCGAACCCCCCCCCCCCCTTTTTTGGGAACCACGAATAGATTCGAGTAGAAACCTCGAAACCTCTCTTCTGGAGGCACTGGCACAATCACTCCTTGGTCTGAAAGTGCTTGAACAGCCCCGAAAAGGGCCTCCCGGCGATCCTGCGGGAGCCCTAAGTTTGATGGGAAGAACCTGTCTGGGGGTAGAGTGTTGAACTCTATCCTGTACATGGCGGACACCACTTCCCGGACCCAACGATCAGGAATGTGAGCCAGCCACCGGTCTGCGAACCCCAGAAGACGTCCCCCCACCCGAAACCCGGGTGGGGGCAACCCATCAGGCTGAGGAGGACTTGTCTTCTGCTTTTCGGTTTTGCGCTGCCACTGCCGCTTACCGGCCCCTGCAGCGACCTTACCGGGACGGGTCCCCTTACCTGTTGCGCTCGAGGCGCGAAAAAACCTCTTCTGATGCGAGGGAGGGGGTACCCTGTCTACGGCGAAACTCGCGCCTCCGGGGATCTGGAAGGAAGGTACTCTTACCTCCCGTAAAATCTTTAATGATCTCATCCAAACGTGGACCAAATAGACGTCCACCCTGAAAAGGGAGGTCAGCAAGACATTTTTTTGGAAGCATGGTCGCCGGACCAAGAACGCAACCAAAGTATCAGTCTGAGGATAACGGCAAAAATCGCTATCCTAGATAACATCGGCAGTAAATCAACGGCCGCATCACAAAGGTACTTGAACCCTTGGAGCAAAAACTCAGCCCTCTGCGGTGCATCCATCAGGCGGCCGCATTCCAGATCGGACTGAAGCTCCGCCATACGCTCAGACAGATGTTGAGCCGCCATGGCGGACGCCAGGGCCGGCCGCACGGCAGAACCTGCCACCAGGAAAAGCGACTTTAAAGCGCCTCTGTTTTTCTATCAGCGGGGTCCTTGAAAGAAGGAGAGCCTTCCAGAGGAATAGTCGTCGCCTTACTAAAGCGGGCTATCGGTGGGTACACCACAGGCGATTCCCCATTTTTTTCAAAAAGCTTTCCTCAAAGGGATAGCGAGCGGCGAACCGTCTTGACAGCGAAAAGGAAAGCTGCGGACGTTGCCATTCACGGTAAAGAAAACGATCAAAAAATTGATCGTAGGTGTAAGCCTTGGGGGCCCTAGGGGGCCTAGAGGATCCACACACATACGCAGAAGACTGCGATTCACCATCCTGGCTCAATCGCAGCATAGTACGAATGCCAGTGATAATGGCGGCGACCAACACTTTTTTGCGCGCAGCTGCCGCCCCTTGATCCTCTTCACCGTCCGATGGGCCCAGTTCCCCATCAGATAGGTCCACTGGGGTCCCTGAAACCCCTGAGGCCACATCTGGATCAGAATCCTCCCCCGATGAATAAGGGGGAGGAAGGGGACGCTTCTTGGGGGCCTGTTGGGCGACCTCCGCCCGGGGAAGAAATTCACTAACGACCGCCCGCAGCTGGTCCAAAAATGCCCCCTGTGCAGATTGCGCCGCCGCTGATGCCTCCTCAGCAGGTTCAGCAGTGTAATCTGCCATTGCTTTTGTCCCCAGACCCCTCTCAGTGATACACACGTGGTACTAAAGAGGATGAGGCACCCCCACACTGCCGCACACCACCGCCCCACAGCGCATCAGGGAACCCAGGAGGACTGCACCCGCCGCCACCAGCACCCACAGGGGAGCCCAGCTGTTACTTGCTGTTTTTAGCTGCCAGTAACCCCGGAGGATCGTCAGAAGAGCCGCGCCGTCCGATCACCACCGCTCCACAGAGAAGGGAAAACGCTGCACACACGTTTTTGCAGAGACATGTGGTCAAAATGGCCGCCGTTAGACACTAGAGGCCGAAACCACCTGTACAGAGACTTGCAGTACCGCAAACGGCCGCTCTGAGCGCTAGAGGGAAAGTCCCAAAGGCCAGATATGTCTGCGGCTACGGCAAAATGGCGGTGGTCCGTCGCAAAATGGCGGCCGATCGCCGCATGGCGGCGAAAACGAAAATGAACAGTGCAGACGGACTGGGTGCCGTGTGGGGGTGGGGTGGGGGGTGTGAAGGGGGGGCAGGAGATTCACGCGCCCCTGCCGGCGGCTACCCAGACAAAAAGAAAACATTTTTTTTTTATTTTGTTCGTCGGTCCCCCTTCCGCCCCTGAAAAGGGGGGAAGGGAGGAACTCTCACTCACCACTCCGGACAAGCGCCATGGGTAGCCACGCAGTCGCAGACTTTCCACCCCTGCCTGGACGGTACGCTGCAGGCCAGAAAATCGCCCTACCGAATCGCATCCGGGCTGGGCGTAAGTGGGGATCACCCCAGGCCACCGGCACGGAATGGGCACTATGCGGCGGGTCCCCATACTGCGGGACTGGCTCGCATCAGTCGGCCAGGTCAGGGAAAGTACAGAGCCCATGGACTCTCCATGCCCCGACCGGCTTCTTGATAGCAGATCATCTTGATAGAAGACAATAAAATAAAATAAAAAGAATGGTCACAAACAGAACCGCAATTCCCCTAAAGGGAAGCCAGGTCAACTCCTTGCAAACTAGGCATTAAAACTGATGAGCTATACTATGGAGGGGGTTTATGTGGGAAGAGAGGACGGCCCAATGGGAGGGGCCAGCTGTTTCTTTTCCCTGCCTAGTTAACTCCTAGTGAGACCAGCATAAACCCACACGTAATGGAGAGCTGCGTCTGTCAGTGAACGATAGGAGAAAAAAAATTTTTATATATTTTTTTGGATTTGAATTTTAGCAAAAAGTAAGAAATGTGTTTTTTTTTTGCAAAATTCTTTTGTTTATAGCTGTGATCAGAAATGACGCAGAGGCGATCAAATACCACCAAAAGAAAGCTCAATTTGTGGGAAAAAAAGGACGCAAATGTTGTTTGCGTGCAACATCGCACAACCGCGCAATTGTCAGTTAAAGTGACGCAGTGCCGAATCGCAAAAAGTGCTCTGGTCCTAAAGCTGGATAACCTACCGGTTGGTAAGTGGTTAAAGACACAGCTATCATAAAGTTAATGAACACAAACAGCCTGATCTAAGCAATTTAAACACCACTGGAAATAAACAATAGACTGAAATAATAGAATCGACTGCAGTGATGAGAAAACTCAAAACAGTCCGACAGAAAAAAATCTCAAATTTTTAACAGTAAATAAGGCCATTCACTCCAAAATCTAATGTTAAAAGCAAATGTTTTCAAATGTCACTTGTCATATCATTGAGGGTAATGAGAATTTTCGTATGGTACTTTTTGTACAAACGTTCATTCCAAAATCTACTAATGTATGGCCAGTTTTACCTTCATGTTATACTGCTGCCTAGAGGAGAATTCACTGCCAGAAATGCCTCAGTTTTAGAGCAAGCAGTACTGAAAGAGTGGACATAAACAGAAAAGGGGTGGAACTTATGTACCCCAAGAAAAGGATTTTACAGGGAGTACAAAAGTCCTACTTTTTTTCTTGTCCAGGACACTTAACTTACCAGAACGTACAAAAACAGAACCGAGGAGTGGGCAACACATCAAACAAACACTAACACACCCAGGAAAACAAAAGAAAATGGAGGACTGCCTGCAGCTTTAAATGCCACCTGTAAGACTTTACACCCTAAGCTGGTAGTGAATGTGGCCTGAACATTCACCCGGTAGAACCTAGAGAATGTGAGAACAGAAGATCAGGTGGTAGTCTGGCATACCTGGTAAACAGTTGCTTGAAGCCAAAAAGCCCTTGAGACCATAAGTTTGGATGATGGTCTATCTGAGCTACCTAGAGATGGCTTAATAAGCAATCAGTGCACCTTTAGAGGGACCAACTGGAATGTCAAAAGGTGAATCATCTTTGTGAAAGATGTGGTGATACAGAAAGACTCTTACTATATACAGACACACAGTGAAGGGAAATGTATTTCTGGTGAAGTGGAGCCAGACAGAGCAACAGAAGAATGATGTCCTGATTATAGTTGAATCTACCCCTAGAAGGTACCATCCCCATTGTGTAATTGTGCAAGAACCATAAAATAAGCCTCTTATAAGAACCATGATATTGCGTGGGACTCTAAATGTAGGTTTTAGGGTATATTGATCACCAACACAAAGTATAAAAAATTCTAAAGTTTTATTGCATATCAAAAACAGTCAAAATATAGATGTTTAAAACATTCACAAATGTGATGGCCATATAGGTCTGATGCTGTATCTGTCCCTCTGCGCCTCTATACTGAAAACCGTGCCATCGAATACTGCCAATCACTCGGTTTTCACAGCTCCGTGAGCAGAGAGCTGTAGACTGTCAGTCATAGCTCTCTGCTCTTCTCCCTCCTCACTCACTGGAGCGCTGAGCTGTGGAGGGGGCAGATCGGCTGTCTCAGGCGCTCGCTGAAAGGCTGAGACGGGTGTTAGTCCAGGCACCTGGCAGATCCAGACTCCGTGGTCAGGATGACGCAGTGCCTGAACGAACATTGGTGACGTCAGCAGAGAGCGGACTGAAGTGTCATTTTAAGTGGCTACTTTTAGCTCTGATCGCTGTATAAATGTAATTTGTCCCAAAAAAGTGTCAAAAGTGTCCGATCTGTCCGTCGCAATCCCGATAAAAATCGCAGATTGCCATCGCTACTAGTAAAAAAAAATATATATAATAAAAAATGCCATAAATATATTCCCATAGTTTGTAGATGAAATAACTTTTGCGCAACCCAATCAATATACGCCTATTGCTATTTTTTTTAACCAAAAATATGTAGAAGGGGGGGCGTGGCTTGCAGCTCATGGAGTAGGTCGTGTGGCGTGATAGCTCCGCCGTTAATCCTGTCTATTCCCCTGTTACCAACATCCTGAAACCGCTTCTCTACCTCTCTCCTGCCGCACGGAGATCCTTGTACAACGCTCTCCTGTCTGGTGCCTTCATTGCCGGGGAGATCATGTCCCGTAAGGCTCCCAAAGATCTGCAGACAGCGTCGGACCATGCGGGGCAAGATGGCGCCCGCACACAGCGTTCGGCGAAGGAAGCTGCCATGAAGCTCTTCTCCAAAACCCCTGGCAAGGATCATCCCCCCAAGGCGATGCTGCATGCCCTGGAGGCTGCTGACCAGGACTGTGTACCCGGAGAGTCGGAAGCTCCATGGCCTGATAACCCGGAGGCCGCATCTGCCTGGGACGCAGTGAGTACACCTGCCACTATAGGCCTGGTCGGCAACGGGGAGGATGTCAGCTCTCCCACCCCTGAGCCCACACTGCGGGACATATTTATAGCTGTCACCTCCTGTAATGCCTCTGTCACGGCCCTGACTTCTGAGATTAGGGGGGTGAAACTGGAACTGAATCTAGTAAGACAGGATATGCAGAAGCTGAGAGACCGCACGGCAGCTCTTGAGGACAGGGTGAGCAATGTGGAGGATGAGGTGGCGCCATTACAGAGAGAGCTGCGCCATGTTCAGTCGGTCTCTGCGGGCCATGCGGCCCGCCTGGAAGATATGGAAAACCGGCAGAGACGCAATAATGTTCGGGCGGTAGGCATACCGGAGAAAATTGAGGGCAAAAACCCAGTCGCGTTCATGGAAAAGTGGCTCCTTTCTACTTTTGGCAGGGACGCCTTCTCTTCTATGTTCGCCATAGAACGGGCCCACAGGGTCCCTCCTAGACCACCAGGACCTGGGGAGCCTCCACGGCCCTTCCTTTTTAAGTTACTGAATTTTAAGGACCGGGATGCTGCACTGTCCCTGGCCAGAACCAAGGGTGATCTCATGAAGATGGATAATGCACGTATCTCATTCTATCCGGACTTTTCCGCTGAACTCCAACGCCGCAGAGCCAAATTCACAGAGGTGAAAAAACGCCTCAGGCACTATGAAGTCGCATATGCCATGTTATACCCTGCCAAGCTTCGCATAGCGGTTAATGGAGAAACCAAGTTCTTTGACAACCCTGCTCAAGCATCTGACTGGCTGGATCGAATGGAGCACACTCTCCCGAAGGCATCTCATCCCACGGCCTGATTACATTGCTATACCCTCTTGCTACAGATAGGCGTACAAGAAGATGGCGTTATCCTCTGAATGCTTTATCCCTGCCTTTTCTTTGTTTGTATTGTAAGGCGGTTAAGGAATCCAGGAGCATACTACATACTTTATGTTTCAACACTAAGTTAACTTTTGCAAGCTCTATCGAATCATACCTACAGTGAGACGTTGGGGCCCCCCCGGATAGCTGTCCTGTGTGGACATGACTGTTGGTTGTCGTATCCAGGACTGCTCCTTGGACACGGAGACTTTCTGTTATGCAAGCATTCCCTGTTATGGTTTTGCACTTGGTTTGCCCCCTGCCGGTTGCGGGATGGCTATAGCCAGTTATTGTGTTTTTCCAGTTGGTGTTGGCCTCTGCGGTCCAGATACAATTTTTCTTTTCCTGATATTTGATAAGGAGAACATATTGATGGTGACGCTGATGTGGGAACTGCTATTGCCTAACTACATTTACCCAGGAGTGAGATTGTTATGTCTGCTTTCTATTGATGGTGGGATGTGGGGTATATGCCAGTTGAAACAAAATATTCCCCTTTCCCTTTTTTTTTTTTTTCTTTTTAAATGGCTAACAAGTGTACATTAGTTTCATGGAACGTTAGGGGTCTGGGAGATGGAGTGAAGCGGGTGGCCCTTTTTTCTACCATAAAAGCAAATAAGCCAGATGTGGTATGCTTGCAGGAGACACACCTGCGGGCTGACACTGTTTCTGTTCTTAAACACCGGGAATATCCCACCCAGTTTCACTCTGTTTACTCAACCTATGCCAGAGGTGTTAGTGTCCTCATAGCTCATGCTGTCCCCTTTCAGCTTCTACGTTTAGTGGTTGATGAACATGGACGGCATGTGTTCTTGTTATGCAAACTACAGGGTCTGTTATGTATTATTGCAGCTGTATATGTCCCTCCACCCTTCTCTCTGCACAGCCTACAGGCCTTGGCACAATTTCTCATTATCCATCCTGATGTCCCCATCTGGGTGGTGGGGGACTTCAATGCTGTCCTGGACAGACAACTGGACAAATTCTCGCCTCGACGGGGTCAGGATGCTCTGGCGGGCGGTCCCACCCCTTTTGCTAGATTTCTTTCTGAATTGGGCCTGAGGGATGTGTGGAGGGACAAACATCCTACTGTAAAGTGTTTTTCTTGCTATTCAGCTACGTATAAATGCCTTTCACGCATAGATATGTGCTTAGGTAATCTGCTGGCACAACGCCTGGTTGACTCTGTGGTATATGCTCCCCGGAATATCTCTGATCACTCTCTTCTTAAGATACAGATTACCCTATCCCCCTCGCCTAAACTTAGGTTATGGAAGGTCAACCCCTTCTGGTTTACTTTATTCCCGAAGAATAGCCCTATCCCAGAAGCCCTGAGAGTGTTTATACGGGTTAACCATGACACAGCCGATACTGGAGTGATATGGGATGCTTTGAAGGCCCACTTAAGAGGATTAATTATTACCCAAATCTCTGCTATACAGTCTAAAACCAAAGAGTGGGAAAACTTGGCGATGGCTGAGGCTGCTAGGGCGGAGGAATCATATGTGGCTGCGCCTTCCCCTGCCTCTGAACAGAGGTGGCTGGAGGCCCAGACATTATATCAACAGGTCTCTACTGCTGCGGCTGAGAATAAGAGATTCTTTATGCAGCAGCGGTATTTCGATGAGGGGGAGAACACGGGCCATTTGTTGGCAATGATTGCCAAAGCCCAGCAGGGAACCCCCCATATCGAAACAATCCGGAATTCCAAAGGGGAGCTGGTTAGCGGTCAGGAACAAGTCGCTGCTGTTTTCACTCAGTTTTTCAGGGAGATATATTCCTCCAGGGTATGCCCTACGAGGGAGGCCTTGGACGAGTTTTTGGATCAGGGTACACTTCCTTGTATTTTGAGGAAGGACTTTGACCTCCTTAATTCCCCTATCAAGCTGGAGGAGCTGTCCCTGGCGGTCACACAAATGGCAAATGGTAAGTCCCCGGGTGTTGATGGCCTTCCTAACGAAACGTATAAAATCTATGGGGAGGTGCTGCTGCCTACCTTGCTGACAACCTTGAATGCTGCTTTGCAGACTGGTAGTCTGCCGGCATCCATGAGTGAAGCCATCATAGTGGTCATCCCCAAGGCGGGGAAGGATTTGGAGCAACCAGACTCTTATAGACCTATATCCTTACTTACCTCAGATATTAAACTCTTAGCCCGGGTCCTGGCTAATAGACTCGCGGGTGTTGTTGCGGACTTGGTCCACCCAGACCAATCTGGCTTCATCCCCGCCCGCTCTACTGCCTTGAACATTCGCAGGCTTTTTTTAAATATTCAGATCCCTGTTGACAATCCCAGAAACAGAGCTATTTTCTCCCTCGATGCTGCCAAGGCTTTTGACAGCGTCGAGTGGAGCTATCTCTGGTCGGTGCTCCGAAGGTTTGGCCTCGGAGATAGGTTCATCTCCTGGATTCAGCTCTTATATGCAGCACCCAGGGCAAGAGTTCGGGTTAATGATACTTTGTCGGAATCTTTTCCTTTGCATAGGGGCACTAGGCAGGGGTGCCCACTGTCACCCCTGCTGTTTGCTCTTGCACTGGAACCATTGGCCGCTGTGATCAGATCCTCCCCGTCTATAGTGGGTTTTCACAGAGGACAGAGGGAGGAAAAAATTTCGCTATATGCGGACGATACCCTGCTGTACCTGGGTGATACGGCAGGGTCGTTGAGGGAGGTAATGCGACTCATAGACTGGTTCGGGCAGCTTTCTGGTTTTGCCATTAATTGGCATAAGTCGGTTCTCCTTCCATTAGACCCCTTACCTACCGCCTTGCCAGAGGATATGGGCCATATCCAAGTGGTCACGTCCTTTAAATACCTGGGTATAATGGTGTCGGGAGATCCACGAGAGTATGTTTCCCTGAATTTGAAACCACTTCTTCACAAATTTAAACTTAAATGTGCCACCTGGTGTAAATTACCACTGTCAGTGACCGGGCGCATTAACTTAGTTAAATTGATCTGGGCTCCGCAGTTATTATACATCCTACATAATGCCCCGGCTTGGATACCCACGTACTGGTTCCAGAGGTTGGATTCGCAATTCAGAGCCCTCATCTGGAAAAACGGGGTGGCTCGCATAAAGTTTGCTACTTTACAGCTCCCTAAGGATCAGGGGGGGATGGCCGTCCCTCACCCACAGACATACTATTTTGAGGCCCAGCTACAACATTTTGCGGGGTGGGATCTAGACACGGTACCCGATTTGTCCAGGGAACTACTTATTCCCACTAGTGCTGGGTATTCGGCTCTATCCCATATGGAGATGGGCTTTCCCTCGATCCCGTTTTACTGTCCCACGATTCAGATGCTAATGAAGTTATGGAAAAGTGTCAAGCGCAGCTTAGGACTGACTGGGTTCCTGTCTAAGACGCCTATATGGCGGAACCGATTCTTTCGGGAGTTGACCAAATTAGATAAGCACCAGGTATGGGATAGGGCAGGAATAGGCTATCACAAGTGATTCACAATGCCACTGTGAAACCGTTTCATCGGTTGGTGTTGGAATTCCCACAAATGAAGGAACACTATTACCAATATCTACGGCTACGCCATGCCATTCAGTGTCAGGGCAGACAGTCCACTCTGCGGTTGGAGGACTCATCGTTTCTAGAATCTATCTACAAGGAAAGGGAGAAGAAGGGTATCATCTCCCGAATTTATGCGCATCTTTTGTCTTATATTCAGGCCCCCGACCTCTTGCCTTGCCGGGAAAAATGGGAGGTTGATGCAGGCCCTATTGAGAGGGATCAATGGGATCAGATTCTGGAAGTGGGACCCCTGGTTTCAGTGTCGGCAGCGCAAAAATTATCTCACCTGTTTATTCTGCATAGGGTTTACCGCACTCCGGTGCAGTTACATAAATGGGGTAGAAGGGACTCACCTATCTGTCCTAAATGCCAGGCCCAGCCGGGAGACTTCATACACATGCTTTGGAGATGTCCCAAATTGGTGAGATATTGGAGCGGAGTCATTGCAACAATTAATAGGATATATAATGTTCAAATAGCTATGGATCTGCTGACGTGTTTGCTGGGTAGCCTAAATGAGGAACAATATCCTCCTCCGATATACATAGCGCTTACCAGACTTCTATATTTAGCCAGAAAGCTGATTGCTCGGCTGTGGCTGTCGGTGCGACCCCCGTCAACTGCACAGTGGATTCAGGCGGTTAATCATATTCTAGTTAGGGAAAAATATACCTACCAACATAGAAACTCCCCAAACAACTTTAAGGACATCTGGCAGAGCTGGTTGGACACCCCAGATATAGCACCACCGAGACTGGTCCTGGATAGGCTTCTGATGGGCTAAGGGGCAGTTCATCTTCTTAGTGTCAGTATTGAGGAAATGTGATATGAATGACGCATAGCAATCCCACATTGGACTACAGAGGTCCCTGTTCTTAGTTCATTTTGCCTTTTAGTGTTTGAGGGCGGCGGACGCTTATCTCCAGCTGGTTATGGTTAAAGCGGTTTTTTTTTATTTCGTTGCTTAAGAGCAAGATGTATGACTCTGTATAAGGCACTCGGTTACATGTTCCTTTATGTTACTAAATATGCAGGCTGGGGACATTAACACATGTGCTGATCCCTTTTTTCTTTTATTTCTTGATTTATTTCCCCTGGTGCCTGTATACTGCTACATTATATTTGTACTGTTTTATATTTTTATTCAATAAAAAAATTTTTTGTGATTAAAAAAAAATATATATATGTAGAAGAATACATAGCGGTCTAAATGGATAAATAAATTTGTTTTTTAATTATTTTTTTTGGATATTATAGCAAACAGTAAAAAAATATATTTTTTAAAAAAATTGTCGCTCTTTGTTTATAGCGCAAAAAATGAAAACCGCAGAGGTGAACAAATACAACCAAAAGAAAGCTCTATTTGTGGGGAAAAAAGGACGTTAATTTTGTTTGGGTACAGCGTCGCATGACCGCACAATTGCCAGTTAAAGCGACGCAGTGCCTTCGTAAAAAGTGCTCTGGTCATTAAGAGGGCAAATCCTACCGGGGCTGAAGTGGTTAAGACAGACCTATATGGCTGTCATATATGTTCTTAATATATATTTATATTAACTATTTTTGATATGCAATAAAACTTTACAATTTTCTATACTTTATGTGTTGGTGTTCAATATACACTATAACCTACATTCAAAGTCCCACGCAATATCATGGTTCTTATAAGAGGGGACTGTTATAAGGAATACCAATACGAGAGTAGAGAGAGGATATGTTTAAACTGCAATAACCGAAGTACAAACAGAACCTGGTTCATACTCCCCTGAGTCACAGGAGAACACACAAGGAGAGCTATATGGGAGACTCCCTGTACAAAGGTCTTAAGGAGTGTGAGGCTGTCTCTGACAAAGAATAGAAAGAGCAGAAACCTGGACCTTTGACAGCACTGAGAGCCAAAACTCCAGTTCAGGTTCAGCTCCAGGAAGGAGAATATTTGTTCCATGGTGAAACTCTCAGGGTGGAAGCCATGAGGCCCAACCCAAATCTTAAGATAGACCTTCTGTCAGGAACCATGAATCAGACGGAGACAGAAAACGCAGTTAAAATTACACCTTTTAATATAATGGTAAAAATGGTAAAAATAGTAAACTTAGTCAAAACATAGCCAGGGTACGTAGCCAAAGCGGGTAGTCAGAACAAGCCATTAATTCAGGAAGCCAGAGATCAGTGTAGTCAGAGGCAGCAGACAGGATCAGGAACCAGAAGGGACATTAGCCACGCAAGTCTTCAACAGGAACACAGCAGAGAGTTTCCAGATATGTTTGACCACGGTGAAGGCACAGGAGAAATAAACCAGGCAGTTTAAATAGCCAGAAGGGGTTGGCTGTAAGCTGGAGTGACGAACAGGAAATGATCACCAGGTGAGCCACAGTGGAACAATGAGTGCTGGCAATTAACCGACAGCTGAACAACCTGAGTACTGAGAAGGGAGGGCTAAGAGCCCAGCCATGACACTTTCCTATATATATAAGAAGAAAAAGAAGGTGCACTGGCCTAGTGCATTATCCCAGGGTAAAATTTATAAAAAAAATTGATTAACCACTTCCACACCGCCTACCGTGTATTTGCGGCGGCAGTGTGGACGCTGAGCGCGAATCGCCATAAAAAAGTGGCGATCTGCGAGAGGCCACTAGGGGGCGCGCACCCCGTATTCCTGAGATGTGTGCCCGCGGCTCGGGCAGACCCGACGTCCGCCGGCGAGCCGTGATGAGCGGCTACAGCCAAAGAACGGGGAACCGCCGATGTAAACACGGCGGTTCCCCGTTCTGTTAGTGGGGACATGGGAGATCTACTGATCCCTGTCACTGGGATCAGTTAGATCTCTTATGCCCATGGTAGCCCAGTCCCCCCACAGTTAGAACACACCCAGGGAACACAGTTAACCATTAGATCTCCCCCTGCAGGTTAACCCCTTCACTGCCAATGACATTTATACAGTAATCAGTGGACATTGACATTTCTGATCGCTTTATAAATGTCATTGGTCATGTCCGCTGCAATATCGTAGTACTGCTAAAGATCGCAGCTCGCCGCCATTACTAGTAAAAAAAAAAAATAAAAAAATAAAAACCCCAGAAATGAATTCTCATCAGAGCTCTGAGGAAGAAGGCATGGCCTTCGACACATGTTAGCTGGTGCAGCTCTCACGCCCTCTCCATCACAGTCCAGGACTTTTGCCAAGATATGTCCATTCACCCCATGCTAGAGGCTTCATGCGGATCATCATCATATGTTTGTGAGTATTTTTAATCAATCGATTTTTTAATAAATTTTACCCTGGGATAATGCACTAGGCCAGTGCGCCTTCTTTTTCTTCTAATATATAGTGGCATCTGGGACACCCCTATCCCCGGAAGGCAGCAAGGCCAACTCTATCATCCCTGGGAAGCACTCATCCCCCATCACACTATTGCGCAGGGGTCATTGTTTTGCAACTCTACTGACACATTCCTAGTTTTAAATCAGAGATTCAAAGATCTCTCAAAACCTGGGCTTCAAACAGTCATAGCATTAAAAACCAGTGACAAATGATGGGAAGTCAGACTTTGAGAGAAAAGATCCAGATGCGTCTACCAGGATTATTACCAAGTCAGCAATCCACATCTGCCTGGGCCAGTCCACAGCAATGAGAATCACCAGAATGCCCTCAATCTCAATCCTACAAATCTGACAAGGAAAACGTTTCAGGGAAACAAAGGCATAGATCAAGGAGTACTGAACTTACAAAGCCACCAGAGAATCCACTGACACCTGTCCAGCTTGTTGGGGGGGCCTATGGGGCCAGGAGGTCCACATACTGTGGTTTCCACCTGCAGCACAGCTCCTAGAGTACCTTTAAATCTAAGAGACCATTCTGGGTCCTGGTCAGGGGCGGATCCAGGGGGGGGGGGGCAATGGGGCAATTGCTCCCCCCGAGAAAATAGTCAGCTGACCTCCTCTCTCCCGGCAAGGACCTTGCAGTACGGGCTGAATACATCTCATCATAGGCAGACACAGGCAGCTACACGCTGTAACATAACTTTCCTCTTCACTCGTTCTCTGCTCTTATCTCTCCCCCCCTCCCCCCAGTGCTCTCTGTCCTGTCTGTAGCCATGAGGAATGTAGACGGAGAACAGGGGAGATAAGAGCAGAGAACGAGTGAAGAGGAAAGTTATGTTACAGCTTGTGGCTGCCGGTGTCTGCCTATGATGAGCTGTATTCAGCCCGCACTCCAAGGTCCTTGCCGGGAGAGAGGAGGTGAGCGCTGCGGGGGGGGGGACCTGAGGGGGGGTGACAAGAGAAGCGGGGGACCATACAGAACATGTGGGGGGACCTGAGAGGGGGGACCATACAGA
>BLSH010305993.1:207199-219834 GCA_018402905.1 Glandirana rugosa | reverse complement strand
CTTATGTTTCACTTTGGCCTGTGATTTAGATACTTTGTATAGGGAGGGTATCGCAGCAGGAACAGTACACTCATGTTCTTCTTCCTGTCTCAGATATGATTTTTTTTCTCTCTACTGGGCAAGAATGCCCCCTCTCTGGTAGATGAGGCACTTACATTAGGATTTAAAGGTACTGAGCGATGGGTTCCCTCCTATCTTCAGGGTCCCATTTTGGTCCCTTACTTTTCCTTTTTGCTTTTCTGCTTTTATACTAGCTTTAACCACTTCCCGCCGGGTGGACGTCCATGGACGTCCTAGACTTTGAGCGGGGATATCTGAATGGTGCCAGCAGCTAGAGGCACCATTCAGATATCATTTTTTCCAGCTGGCGATTTTGTACACCCCAAGAACGATCATAGTGGCAGTTCAGCCGCTTGATCGTTCTTGTAGGCAGCGGGAGGGGACGTCCCCCCCCTCCCGCCGCCATTCGGTGCTTCTCCCGTGCCGCCCGTACGATCGGCGGCAGGGAGAAGAGATCCGTCGCCGCTGGAGTGTCGTCAGGGAGATGACTGATGACCATCTGGTCACCAGTCATCTCTATGACCCTCGGAGGACCGGGCGCGATGTTATGACGTCACGCCCGGCCCGGCTTTTGTAAACAAAGCCGTGATCACGGCTGGAAAGGCTGGGATCGGAATTTTTTTTTCTGATCTCAGTCTTTCCAGCCTGCAGGAGAGATGTGAGGTCATATTGACCCCACATCTGTCCATAAAGAGTACCTGTCACGCACCATTCCTATTACAAGGGATGTTTACATTCCTTGTAATAGGAATAAAAGTGATCAAAAAAAAAAAAATTAAAGAAACAGTGTAAAAATAAAAAAATAAAAGTAAAATGAATAATAAAAACAAAAAAAAAAAAATTAAAGTCCCCCCGTCCCCGCGAGCTCGCACGCAGAAGCGAAGGCATACGTAAGCCCCGCCCACATATGTAACCGGTGTTCAAACCACACATGTGAGGTATCGCCGCGTACGTTAGAGCGAGAGCAATAATTCTAGCACTAGACCTCCTCTGTAACTCTAAACATGTAACCTGTAAAAAATTTTAAAGCGTCGCCTATGGAGATTTTTAAGTACCAAAGTTTGGCGCAATTCCACGAGTGTTCGCAATGTTAAAGCATGACATGTTGGGTATCAATTTACTCGGTGTAACATCCTCTTTTACAACATACAAAAAAATTGGGCTAACTTTACTGTTTTGTATTTTTTTAATTCACTAAACTGTTTCTTTTCCAAAAAAAACGCGTTTGAAAAATTCCTGCGCAAATATCGTGTGATATAAAAAGTTGCAATGATTGCCATTTTATTCCCTAGAGTCCCTGCTAAAAAAACATATATAATGTTTGGGGGTTCTGAGTATTTTTCTAGCAAAAAGATGATGATTTTTACATGTAGGAGAGGAGTGTCAGAAATGGCCCGGTAAGGAAGTGGTTAACTTCTCTTCTAGTAACCTGTTTGGACATGATTGGTTCACAACTTTTTGCAACAAAGAACACTCATCAAGATCCATGGCAAACAGCGACTACTCTAAGCCCTCTTTGCATATAGTTTCTGACAATACCCAAGGCTTAAATTCGCCGGTTAAATGGAGGAAAATTCTCCAGTACTATCATAGCCAAAAAATGTACATAGTTCTTCTTCAGGAGACATATTTACCTAGACAGTATAGCCCTTCATTCATTCATTCACGCCAAATATTTTCTTTGTGCCCAATGCAGAGGACAAAACTGGGGAGGGGGGGGGGGGTGGCAATTCTTTTTTCCCACAAATGTAAATTTACACTTCTATTGAAGTTGGATTATAAGGATCTGATTGGGAGGTTTTACTGAATAAGGGGTTATTGAGGATCAAGTCTACTCCTTTATTTCCTATTATGCACCATATCGGGGACAGGCCCACTATGTTTTGGACCTTAACCCCGCTATTGGAGGGCACAGTGATCTATGGTGGGGATTCTAATATTGCTTTTGAGGAGGATCTGGATAAGACATGATCACTTGGTGGTTGCCTTACCCGCTCCTCTAAACAAAGCTTACGCATTGCTAAAATGATTAATCAAAGGGGGCTGGTAGACATTTGGAGAGGAATTAATCCTACGATGCAGGACTACACTTCCTTCTCATGCCCCCACAAATCCTTTGCTAGGATCAACCACATATTCAATGCAGTGGCCTATGTCCCCTTGGCTAGTAAGTCCTTTATCGGGGATTCTGTCTGATCGGACCACTCCTCAGTATTGTTGGTCAATCAGCGTCCCTCGGGCCAGAAGGGCAAATGACACTGGAGGCTCAATGAATCCATTATTAGTGACCCCATAAGGGTCTGTGAAATTGAAGGGGCAATTTGTGAATACTTCAAAATTATGTTCAGGAGGTCTCCCTGGAGACTATGAGTGGCTAATAAAGCCATGATAGGAGGGAAACTCATTCAAATTGCTTCACAGATCCACTGAGCTAGACACATAGACACGTGGAAATAGACAGATTGGAGCAAGATTTTTTGTCCCTAAGCAGAAAACAAGCACGATCCTAAATCTACTATAGATAAAATAGATGCATCTTGCACTTCTCTTAACCTGGCCCTTACATCCAAGGCAGAAGTAAAAAGTTTATAATGGAGCAGGGCTCGGTTCTATTATCAAAGGGACAAAATGGGATCTATGCTCGCGAGCAGATTATGCCCTAAATTTCATTTCCACACTGTAGCCAAAATAAAGATAGCGGGTGCAGGTGGTGCTTTGTCTCAGAACTCGTAACGTGTTATGGGAGCCTTTCACAAATTTAACAAAAAACTTTATAGTACTGATGCAGCTACCAATCAACCTGATTTAGATCACTTTCTGGACACAGTCCAGGTTCCCAGATTAGGGGACCAGCAACGACAAAAACTAGAAGCTCCAAATTCTACTGAGGTTTCACAGGTTATATAAAATCAAAAAAGGCTGCTCGACTCTGGGACCCGACGGGTTTTCTATTCTGTACTATAAAACCTTTGCTTCCATTATGTCCCCTTATCTAGCTTGTTTTTTTCATGTGTTGCGGCTTAGAACGGTCTCTAAACTCTGCCTTCATTCAGGTTATTCCTAAACTGGGCAAATACACACGTTCAGTTAGTAATTATCGCCTGATTTCCCTGATAAACAATGACCTAAAGATTCTGACTAAGATCCTAGCTGATCCTACGGCCCAAGACTAACCCTTACCCCGTATAGGCTTCCGCCTGGATTTCAGCACATAATAGACACAGTTTTTGGAGACCAGTTGGAACTGGGCTCTGTTTGTTCTCTTTTTTCTTCTTTCTCTCCTTTTTTTCTTACTTTTCCAGTGTCCTACAGACATGGTCCACTCATAAGCAGCATAAAAAAATGCTGCAGTACTGATTATGGATGCAATAAAATTTGGTTCACTTAATGCAAGGGCCTTAACCACAGAAGAGATGTCAAGTTTTATATAATATGCATAAACAAAGAGTTCAGATTCTCTTTCTTCAGGAGACACACTTTAAAACATCATCAGTGCCTCATATGCCAACACGCTATTATTGTAAATGGCATTTTAGTAATAATTCAGTAAGTAAATCTAGAGGTGTAGCTATAGGCTTCCATACCTTGCTTTCAGTCTCCGACATACAAGAAGTAAGCGACCCCGGTGGCCGTTTTCTTATACTTAAGTGTAAAATTAACAATACTATGTTTACTTTGGTTAATATATATGCCCCCAACCAGGGTCAGATCCCTATGATGGTCACTCTTCTGTGTAAATTAGCTCCTGTGGTTGAGGGAAAAATATTGTTGGGTGGCGACCTAAATATTGTTTTTGACTCAACACTAGATACCACTTCTACCTCCCAGCATTTTTCCCTGTCTCCAATTAATCTCCTTAAGCGTTGATTACATGACCTTCAACTAGCGGATGTGTGGCGGGTGTTACACCTAACCGAGCGCGATTATACTTGTCATTCTCCATCTCATAAAACTTATAGTAGGATAGATTTGTTTTTCGTCTCGCATAACCTACTTAGTTGGCAACCCCAGGCATACATTGGATCCCAACTTTGTTCAGATCATTTTCCACTTTCTTTCGTAATAAACTTACCACAATTCTCTAAACCTGCAGCCTCTTGGAGGCTGAATGAAAGTTTAATAAAAAAACGAATAAACATGCGCGGCGGTTAGATGAACGGTCTCTCAGTTTTTAACCGATCATAAGCGTGATACGACAGCGCAACCACTTAAATGGGAGGCGTTGAAATGTGTTATAAGGGGTACTCTCATTTCTCAAGGTGCACATAAAAAAAAAAACACACGCTCCACAGAGATTACACGGCTTTTTCAGGAAATGCATAGGCTTGAGCTCACTCATAAAAGATTGCTTGAGCCCCATTTATTCCAGTTATTAGAAAAGAAACGTAAAGATTTTTGACATATATTGGATATGTCATATTTTCGACATAAAGAGCGAATGCATAGAACTATGTATGAATTTGGTAATAAGATAAGTACAGGGTGGGCCATTTATATGGATACACCTTAATAAAATGGGAATGGTTGGCGATATTAACCACTTCAGCCCCGGAAGGATTTCCAGCTTTAGGACCGGAGCCCTTTTTGCGATTCGGCGCTGCGTCGCTTTAACTGACAATTGCGCGGTCGTGCGACGTTGTACCCAAACAAAATGTGCGTCCTTTTTTTCCCACAAATAGAGCTTTCTTTTGGTGGTATTTGATCACCTCTGCGTCATTTCCGATCGCCGCTATAAACAAAAGAAGAGCGACAATTTTGCAAAAAAACCCAAATTTCTTACTTTTTGCTAAAATACAAATCCAAAAAAAAAATATAAAAAAAACATTTTTTTTCACCGTTTTTGGCCGATTTATATTCTTCCTCATATTTGTGATAAAAAAAATCGCAATCGGCGTTTATTGATTGGTTTGCGCAAAAGTGGTCGCGTTTACGGATGATGAGAATTCATTTTGGGGTTTTTATTTTTTTTTTATTTTTTACTAATAATGGCGGCGATCTGCGATTTTTAGTGGTACTGCGATATTTCAGCGGACATGTCGGACCATTTTGACACTTTTTTGGGACCATTGGCATTTATACAGCGATCAGTGCTATAAAAATGCACTGATTACTGTGTAAATGCCATTGGCAGTGAAGGGGTTAACCTGCAGGGGGCGCTCTAAGGGTTAACTATGTTCCCTGGGCATGTTCTAACTGTGGGGGGACTGCCCTAGCTGGGGAAGGGAAGTGGTCACAGCCTCCATGTACAGGAAGGCTGTGATCACAGCCCTTCCCCCTTCACAGAACAGAGGTCCATGTTTACTTACACAGACCTCCGTTCTTTCACTCTGGGGGGGGCATCGCGGGTGGCCGGCGGAGATCGACTCCGCCGCACCCGCTCCCTGGCCCTCCCCGAACACAGTGAGCGTGCAGGCGCGCCTCCGGCGGTGCGCGCGCGCTCACTAGGCTCGATCTTGCGGCCGCCGTCGTATGACGGCGATTCGCGTTACAGAGCCACTTTGTCGCCGTCATTTGCCGATCAGCCGTCGGCAAGCGGTTAATTTCCTGTTTGTGGCACATTAGTGTATGTGAGGGGGGAAACTTTTCAAGATGGGTGGTGACCATGGCGGCCATTTTGAAGTCAGCCATTTTGAATCCAACTTTTGTTTTTTCAATAGGAAGAGGGTCATGTGACACATCAAACTTATTGGGAATTTCACAAGAAAATCAATGGTGTGCTTGTTTAACGTAACTTTATTCTTTCATGACTTATTTACAAGTTTCTGACCACTTATAAAATGTGTTCAATGTGCTGCCCATTGTGTTGGCTTGTCAATGCAACCCTCTTCTCCCACTCTTCACACACTGATAGCAACACCGCAGGAGAAATGCTAGCACAGGCTTCCAGTATCCGTAGTTTCAGGTGCTGCACATCTCGTATCTTCACAGCATAGAAAATTGCCTTCAGATGACCCCAAAGATAAAAGTCTAAGGGGGTCAGATCGGGAGACCTTGGGGGCCATTGAACTGGCTCACAACGACCAATCCACTTTCCAGGAAACTGCTCATTTAGGAATGCTCGGCCTGACAGCCATAATGTGGTGGTGCACCATCTTGCTGGAACTATGATGTCGGTGATAGGGAATTTCTGGCCATCAAGTCGGCTTTGGAGGAATGGTGGTACCTCCTGGAAGGAGCAGCTCACCCGGTATTGGTTTTTACTGACCATAAAAACCATAAAAAAACCATATGCTGTGAAGATACTAGATGTGCAGCACCTGAAACTACGGATACTGGAAGCCTGTGCTAGCATTTCTCCTGCGGTGTTGCTATCAGTGTGTGAAGAGTGGGTGAAGAGGGTTGCATTGACAATCCAACACAATGGGCAGCACACTGAACACATTTTATAAGTGGTCAGAAACTTGTAAATAACTCATGAAAGAATAAAGTTATGTTAAACCCAAGCACACCATTGTTTTTCTTGTGAAATTCCCAATAAGTTTGATGTGTCACATGACCCTCTTCCTATTGAAAAAACAAAAGTTGGATTCAAAATGGCAGACTTCAAAATGGCCGCCATGATCACCACCCATCTTATAAAGTTTCCCCCCTCACATATACTAATGTGCCACAAACGGGAAGTTAATATCACCAACCATTCCCATTTTATTAAGGTGTATCCATATAAATGGCCCACCCTGTAGATCACTGGCCAGGTCAATCCGGACTAAACCCAATTGCACTTATATTCCTAAACTTCGATGCCCTAAAAAGGGCCTGGTATATACTTCCAAAGATATTGCTCGGACTTTACAAGAGTATTAAAAGACACTTTATAATATTACCAATCCGCTTACAGTACCCTCCAACACAAAGGGACATGAAACAATGACATTTTGAATATGGCCCTTCCGAGACTAGACAAGGACATGGCTGACCAACTGAATATGCCTTTTACTACAATAGAAATTCAACAAAACATGAAGGCATTACCATGGGTAAGAGCCCAGGCCCGATGGTTTTACAACCGCTTTCTTTAACCACTTAAGGACCAGAAGTATTTCCCATTTTAGGACCAGAGCACTTTTTGCAATTCGGCACTGCGTTGCTTTAACTGACAATTGCGCAGTCGTGCGATGTTGTACCCAAACAAAATTTGTGTCCTTTTTTCCCACAAATAGAGCTTTCTTTTGGTGGTATTTGATCACCTCTGCGTCATTTCTCATCACCGTTATAAACAAAAAAAAAAACAATATACAAAGAAAACCAGCACAAAGGAAAATGTTAAAAATGGAGCTGCTCGTGTATCAGTTAGAAATAGCCTTGGATAACTGAATGTATAAAAATCTTAAAACCGCGCTCCCACTCCTTGATGACGTCAGCACGTATGCTGACGAAAGGCAGCGTCGGGTAATGTGACTTCTGGTCTCGTCACTTTCGCTGTTTGCAATGCAGGTGGACCGCAATCGGTGTCCCCTGCAGTTTTTACCGCATGTAGCACTTTTTCTGGTTTAATAAAACAAACGTACTTCAGGATTTTGGACCCCTTTGTTTTTCCTCCTTCATTGAGCCCAAGGAAGTTCTCTCCACCCATGCCAGCAGTGGTTCCCGTTGGGACTTCGGAGGACAAGACTTCAACCTACCACCAAAGGCGCTTATGATTCCTGTTATGGGAATCCACTCCATCTGGTGAGTAGGATGTGTTACTAGGGTGCCTGGTGAAGGATCACACAATGTTAAGTGGATGACTTTGGTAGGTGACTAGAAAAGCATTCACTTACTAGTGGGAGCGCGGTTTTAAGCTTTTTATACATTCAAAAAAAAAAAATAATAATATTTTTTTACTTTTTGCTAAAATACATATCCAATAAAATATATAAAAAAAACAAAATGTATTCATCATTTTTGTCCAATTTATATTCTTCCTCATATTTTAGGTAAAAAAAAAAAATTGCAATCGGCGTTCATTGATTGGTTTGCTCAAAAGTTGCCATGTTTGCAAACCATGAGAATTAATCTCTGGCGTTTTTACCAATTATTTTTTTTTCTACTAGTAATGGCGGCGATCTGCAATTTTGATTGGGACAGTGATATTGCAGCGGACATGTCGAACATTTATGACACTTCTTTGGGACCAATAACATTTATACAGCGATCAGAAACTTCAATATCCACTGATTAGTGTGTAAATGTCATTGGCAGTGAAGGGGTTAACCTGCAGGGAGTGATCTAGGGGTAAAGTGTGTTCCCTAGGTTTGTTCTAACTGTGAGGGGGCTGGGCTGCCAGGGGCATAAGAGATCTAACTGATCCCAGTGACATGGATCAGTAGATCTCTTACATGCTGCCTGACAGAGCGGGGACTCGCCACGTTTACATCAGCGGTTACCCGTTTTTCTTCTCTGCTAGGCAATCGCGGCTCGCCAGTGGAGATCGAGTCCACCCGAGCTGCGGCCACACCCCTGCAGAGTGCTGCTGGCATTAGAGCACGCCATCGCCGGCGCACTCCCGCCCGCTACAGCGCATGCACGAGCCGCGGTTTATAGATGGCGATTTGCGGGACGCTGCCACTCTGCAGCAGTAAATGTGCACGAGCCAGTTGGGAACCGGATAAACAATTTCAGGAAGTTCTTCCACCAATACTAAATAATACATAATATAATATACATAATAAATAATTAAATTTTCGATGCCTGTACTTTTCCTCTTCAAGTGCAGGTAGCCCATTTCACTCTTATTCATAAAGATCATAAGGACCCTACTGAATGTTCTACCTATCGACCAATTTCCTTAATAAATGTTGACCTTAAAATATATGCTAAAATAATTGCAGATCGCCTACAAGCAGTTATCCCTTCTATTATTGGATTAGATCAAGTAAGCTTTGTCCCAACTCGAGAAGCAAGGGACAACACCATTAAAATAATATCTCTTCTCTCACATTGTCAGCTACAAAAGGTTCCGTTACGTCTCCTTTCCCTCGATGTGGAAAAGGCATTTGACCGCCTAGACTGGCAGTTCTTGAAAGCGACACTGGAACAAATAGGTTTACCTCCAGGCTTAATTAAAAAAATCATGGCCTTGTATTCTGGTCTAATAGCTTGTATTAGAGTCAATGGTATACTCGGACCCGGTTAATCTATCAAATGGACCCTGCCAGGGGTGCACCCTTCCATCACTTCTGTAAATATTAGCAATGGAGCGCTTGGCGGTGGCCCTGCATGCCAACAATTCTATACGGGGTGTAGATATTGTTGGTAAACAATACAAAATAAGCTTGTTTGCTGACGATCTTTCGCTCCATATAGCCAATCCAATAATCACATTTTAAGGAACTAGAATTATTCGGCACTTTGAGTAATTTTAAAATGAATGCGGCAAAATCACACTGTCTAAATATTCTCTACCAGAGGACATCCAAGTTTCTCTCACTGATAATTTCTCCTTCCAATGGGCCCAGCATTCTATTAACTATTTAGGGATCCAGATACCCAGACAGCTTTTTAAACTGTACGAATTTAACTACCTTCCACTGGTGGATGTTATGCAATCCCGTCTTGAGAAATGGTCACCAATGCGACTCATGGCTAGGAAGGATGTCACTCTTCAAGATGGACATCGTTCCTAGATTTCTACTTCCAGACAATACTAATTCGGGTCCCACGCTCTCTTTAGATCAATGCGATCCATATTAATAAAATATATCTGGCCCAGATCCTCGGCTAGATTAAGGTATGAAATTCTAGTGAAGAGGAGAGATGCTGGAGGCGCAGGTCTACCGCACCTGGAACATGCGGCGTCATTACTTAGCAGGGTGCTGGATTGGTTCCATCACGGACCCCTTAAGCAGTGGGTCACTCTTGAGTCCGACATACTGCCTATACCACTGACCTCCCTCTCATGGCTTCTCCCTAACGACTAACCACGTATAACACAAGCAATGCTTTTGATTTCATAGTTTCTACACGTTTGGGACAAAGTTATTACAAAATATAAGATATCTTCAGGCCCAGGGCCACTAACTCCAATACTGGGCAATCCAGGGTTCCCCCCGAGGAAGTCTGATAAAGGTTTCCTCTGTTGGCAACTACCATATCCTTCGCCTATCTGTAGCTCAAATACGGTA
This sequence comes from Glandirana rugosa, assembly GCA_018402905.1. Taxonomy (NCBI): domain Eukaryota; kingdom Metazoa; phylum Chordata; class Amphibia; order Anura; family Ranidae; genus Glandirana; species Glandirana rugosa. Next base: position 209,671 of record BLSH010305993.1, on the reverse strand, counting down.
AGAGGGTTGAAAACTCTTGGCAAGCTCAGCTCCCACCCGAAGGCAGACGAGTGGCATCAATATTTCCAGTTACGCAACTTCTACAAAAGCCTGAGTAGATTAAAGTACAACTAAAGGCAACATACATATTTTAGTAAATCCTCATATAAATACCCGAAAGTTACACATGGTAATAAACATAATAACTGAAATTATTATTTTCCTACCATATAGCTACAAGTGTGGTTTGTAATCCCCCATTCATTTCTTCTTTGCTATACAATACAAGTGATGATAGGAGGAGTACAGCAGAGCAGAACAGAGCTCAGATGTCATTTCCTTTTAGTGAAGTATCTTGTCTATCCAACAGTCCTCCAGCTTTCTATGATGCTCAGTCTATTTTACATAACACACACCTATCTGCCAATCAATAGCTGGCTGTGTGCTATGTAAAACAGTCCATACAGGTTCATTTGCACACAGATTAGTCTGTGTGTTTTTCCCTGCCTGCTCTCCACTGGTAATTTGTAAACTGGCAGAACAAAATCCAACTTAGCAGTTGGCTATATAGATAGAGCAGTGGGTGGGCAAAGGCGGAACATAGGTGGGAGTGGGCGGGCCTTCACATGCAGATTGTGGGAGGAGCCTAATCTGGACTTCTGTGTAGTATGAATGGCTGAGATTTCCATGGATATAGGAGCCCCTCCCCCAGTGATGTCAGGACATTTCTGCAGAGAGAGATAGACGCAAATGGGGACAACGTGTTCTATTCAACACAGGCGGTTCAAAAACCAGGAAGTAAAGTTGTCACCTCACTAAAGGAAGTGCATATGAGAGCTGGGGACAAGGTAGAGATCTCAACATCCTTACTGCTTTTTGGAAAACAATCAGTGACATGTTTAGCAGTCTGTATAGCAGCATAACCTATTGATTTCTTCATTTTGACCATAGTTCTACTTTAAGTCTCTGTAGAGACTTAACCCAGTTTGAAGAGCTATGCCTGTTTGACTCAAACTGTCCCCACGCCTTATCTAAAACATATGATATCCTATTATTGCACGCATTTCCGGACCGTCCCTTCTACGTTCGAGACTGAGAGCGAGAGTTAGGTAACAGCCTGTCCCAGGAAGAATGAGATAAAGTATTCTCCCTTACCTTTAAAATAACTCTGTCGTCTTACTCAGGTACACGATTTTACGTTTTTGACGAGATGGTATAGGTGCCCGGTCCTATCGAATAAAATTAACCCAGCTATGCCTGACCTATGCTGGCGATGTGGAGAAATGAGAGGTACACTATTACATTTATGGTGGTCTAGTTCGAAAATAAAACCATTTTGGTCGTCTATATTTAAACTTAGCCATATGATCATCAGTAAAAACTGGCAGGAGACCCTGGAGGTAGCCCTACTTTGATTTCATGATCAATGAAATCAAAGAGGGAAGATTTAGATTTTTTTTGATGGCAGGTAGAGCCTTATTCCCAAGACACTGGAAAACCTCAATAACACCAGCAATGCGGGAATGAGTAATAGAAATGAACCATACAATGCGAATGGAGGAGCTATCATCAACAGCAAAGAATAATGAATGCAAGTTTAGGGAACTCTGGGCGCCATGGGTGAAGTTCCAGGAATCCCCTCAGATGCTAGCTTTTTTGTGATGGGTTGGACTCTCGCTGTGGGATGCTACACTTATATTTCTTATGTCTGGTTTTGGGCGTTTTCTTTTTTCCCCTCACCTTCCTTTTTTACTTTTTTTCTATTTTCTTTGTTTTCTTTTGTTGTTTAGTTAAAAAAGAAAAAAAAAAAAAATATATATATATATATATATATATAAAACAAAAAAGGAAAGCTGGCATTGATAGTCAATTGAGATGGCATGTCACACTCATGTAATTTTTCTCTTTTGCTCTTTTTTTCATATTTTTTTTCCTCCTAGTAGACGAAAGCACAAGTGTGTATTTGACAATACTAAAATAATTGGCTAGTCTAAAGATATTTGGGCTATAGTTCTCAAAAAAAAAAAAAGATCCTAGCTGATTGTATCTCTTCCTTTATTGGTCTCTACAGGGAGTGCAGAATTATTAGGCAAGTTGTATTTTTGAGGAATAATTTTATTATTGAACAACAACCATGTTCTCAATGATTCCAAAAACTCATTAATATCAAAGAGTTTTTATGTTGAACGGATTATTAAGACGTGAGGGACATCTCTGGTTATTTCCTTCTCTATGTTAGTCGATCCTAGAAAAAAAAAAAAACTCTTGATATCGGGTTTATAGAAATCTGATCGGTTAATAAAATCATAACAGTTTATGTGTGAACACGAAAGCAGATGATCCTCCTTTTTTTTATACTTTTTTTCTCGTTTTCTCTTTTTAATGTACTCACACTGTACGGTAGAGTTAACTGATAGTTACGGTCGAAAGGAAAAAACAAAATATATATATATATATATATATATAAAAAAAAAAAAAAGAAAAAATTGATTT
>BLSH010305993.1:179160-194418 GCA_018402905.1 Glandirana rugosa | reverse complement strand
AGGTGTGATCAGATCTGATCAATTTTCAATGATTGGCACCATAGCTTGTAGACTCTATAACTTTCACAAGGACCAAATAATATACACTTATTTGGGTTATTTTTACCAAAGATAGGTAGCAGTATAAATTTTGGCCAAAATTTACAAAGAAAAATTACTAATTTGCAAAATTTTATGACCGAAACAAAGAAAAAGGCATTTTTTCAAAAAAATTTCAATCTTTTTTTATTTATAGCACAAAAAATAAACCCCCTCCTAGTGATTAAATACCACCAAAAGAAAGCTCTATTTGTGTGAAAAAAAGGACGCAAATTTCATATGGGTACCGTGTTGCATGACTGAGTAATTGTCATTCAAAGTGTGATAGCGCTGAAAGCTGAAAAATGGCCTGGACAGGAAGGGGGTTTTCGTGCCAGGTACTGTTGTGGTTAAAGTAAATAGCTCTAATCCTTCCTCATAGCTGAGCTCCTCCATGTCTCTAATTAGTTTGGTTGCCCTTCTCTGCACTTTCTCCAGTTCCCCAATATCCTTTTTGAGAACTGGTGCCCAAAACTGAACTGCATATTCCAGATAAGGTCTTACTAATGATTTGTACAGGGGCAAAATGATGTTTCTATCTCTGGAGTCCATACCTCTCAATACAAGAAAGGATTTTGCTTGCTTTGGAAACCGCAGCTTGGCATTGCATGCCATTATTAAAGCGGTTGTCTACCCATTAAAAAAAACGAATAAATAAATAAAAGCCTGCAAGACAATAGCATAATGAGCTAATATGCACCGCATACCAGCTCATTAAGAAATACTTACCTTGAAACGAAGATCCGACCGGGCTGCTCAGTCCGCTCTGAGGGAGCGGACATCTTACCTCGGATCTTGCTTCCAGGTACGCGGCTCCGGCGCTGTGACTGGCCGGAGCCGTGAAACATCACCCCCACCATGCGCGCAGGACCCGTCTTTCTGGCAAGGTCCAGCCCTATTGCCGGGCCATACACGGCGCATGCGCCGTAACCCCGCAGAATATCTCCTAAATCGGCACTGTGTCGCTTTAACTGACAATTGCGCAGCCGTGCGACATTGTACCCAAATGAAATTTGCGTCCTTTTTTTCCCACAAATAGAGCTTTCTTTTGGTGGTATTTGATCACCGCTACGTCATTTCTGATCACCACTATAAACAAAGAAAGAGCGACAATTTTGAAAAAAAAAAAAAAAAAAAAAAAAAACAATATTTCTTACTTTTTGCTAAAAATCAAATCCAAAAAAAATTTTTTTTCATCGGCTTTGGCCGATTTATATTCTTCCTCATATTTTTGGTAAAATGAAAAAAAAATCAGCGTTTATTGATTGGTTTGTGCAAAAGTTGCCGCATTTACGGATGATGAGAATTCATTTCTGGGGTTTTTATTTATTTATTTATTTTACTAGTAATGGCGACGATCTGCGATTTTTAGCGGTACTGCGATATTGGGGCGGACATGTCGGACATTTTTTGGGACCAATGACATTTATACAGCGATCAGAAATTTAAATGTCCACTGATTACTGTGTAAATGTCATTGGCAGTGAAGGGGTTAACCTGCAGGGGGAGATCTAGGGGTTAACTGTGTTCCCTGGTGTGTTCTAACTGTGAGGGGGCTGGGCTACCATGGACATAGGAGATCTAACTGATCCCAGTGACAGGAAACAGTAGATCTCTTATGTCCCCAGTGAAAGAGCGGGGAACCGCCGTGTTTATATCGGCGGTTCCTCGCACTTTGGCTCTAGCAGCTCATTGCGGCTCGCTGGCGGACATCGGGTCCGCCCAAGCCGCAGGCACACTCCTCTGGAGTGTGTCGGGCACAAGAGCGCGCCGGCATGCGCTCGCCCCCTAGCTGCACCTGCGCAAATCGCCGCCTTTTTACGGCTATTCGCGGGATGCGTCCACACTGCCGCAGTAAATATACTGCGCGCGGTGTGGAACCAGTTAAGAGGATATTCATTTTACCTACAGGTAAGCCTTATTATAGGCTTACCTGTAGGTAAAAGTAATAAAATTGGGTAGACAACCGCTTTAAGCTAATGATCAACCAAAACCCTCAGATCCTTCTCCACTATGGATTCCCTCAGTTGTACTCCCCCTAGTATGTACGATGCATGCATATTCTTAACCCCCAAATGCATAACTTTACATTTATCAATATTAAACCTCATTTGCCACATAGTCAACCAATTAGACAGTGCATTGAGGTCTGCTTGTAAGTTGGAGACATCCTGTAAGGACGTTATTCCACTGCATAGCTTGGTGTCATCTGCAAACACTGAAATGGTACTTTTAATCCCAGACCCTATATATTTTATAAATATATTGAAAAGTAAGGGTTCCAACACTGAACCTTGGGTTACACCACTGATAACCTTAGACCATTCAGAATAAGAATCATTAACCACTACTCTCTGAATTCGGTCTTTTAGCCAGTTTCCTATCCATTTACAAACTGATCTTTCCAAGCCTGTAGACTTTACCTTACACATTGTGTGTAGGGAACGGTGTCAATCGTTTTTGCAAAATCCAAGTATACTACGTCCACAGCCACCCCTCTGTCCAAGGTTTTACTTACCCCCTCATAAAAAGAAATCAGGTTTGTTTGACAAATTCTGTCTTTCATGAATCCATGCTGTCTGTTGCTTAAAACATTTTTTTCCAACAAGAACTCATCTATGAGGTCTTTTATTAAACTCTTTAGTATCTTCCCAGCTATAGAAGTTAAACTAACAGGTCTATAGTTACTTGGTAATTGCTTTGATCCCTTTTTAAATATGGGCACCACGTTGGCCCTACACCAATCCAGTGGTACAATTGCAGTCATTAAGAGTCCCTAAAAATTAGATAAAATGGCTTTGAAATGACCAAGCTCAATTCCTTTAGGATCCGTGGATGGATGCCATCTGGTCCAGGTGCTTTATCTATCTTTATTCTGTCTAAATACTTCTGGACCATTTCACTTTTGAGCCATTGTGGATCATTTGGGGCTGTGTCACTTCCACCCCCATTGTGGACATGAGCTCCCCCATGCTCCTTTGTATACACAAAGCTGAAGAATGTATTTAATAAGTTTGGCTTCTCTTTGTCCCCAGTCACGCACTCTAGATTATTTTGTAAAGGGCCTACATGCTCAGACCTGACCTTTTCACTATTAATATACAGTATTTGAATAATTTTTAAGGTTTATCCAACTAGCTTTTGCAATCTGTCGTTCGTTTTGAATTTTTGAGTCCTTGATTTCTTTTTTACATATTCTGTTATATTATTTGTAACATTTAAAAGATGATAGTGTTCCCTCATTTTTATATTTTTTAAATGCTCTTTTCTTATCATTTATAACTTTTTTAACTTTGGCCGTTAGCCTTTTAAAACGTATTGTCCATGGGAATATACTTTACAGTGAGTTCGCATACAGTTTTTTTTTAAAAATTCCCATTTCTGTTCTGTGTTCATGGATGCCAATATTCCCTCCCAGACTAAGTCGTGGAGAGCAGCCCTCATCTTTGAAAAATTTGCACTCTTAAAATTAAGTGTTTTTATCTTTCCCATATGTGTTTGTTGCTTGCAGCTTACACCAGAGCAATCAAAAGTGACTTAGTGGAATACAGTTCATGATGGTGACAACGCTTCCACAAATGTGTGACAGGTCCCAGAAAAACACCAGGGTGTTTCCACACAAATGCCGTCTAGTGATCCTCTCCACCAAACATATAAGCGCACTCACCAGAAAGTTTTGACCCCCATTACAGGAAGTCAAAGCAAGCATGTGTTGTAATCACTTCACTCTAGATATCAGATAGCCTCAATCGAACTCCGGATGTCTCATACTCATCAAGGGTTAACCCAGATAGAGGACAAGAAGAGGGCACACACAGCTCGGACCGGCAATGATTCTCAGCTGAGAAGCAGAAGTATCATCGCCGGTCCGAGCTGTGTGTGCGCCCTCTACTTCTTGTCCTGTATCTGGGTTAACCCTTGATGCAGGGCCGGCTCTACCAGGCCGCAGTGCCTCTATCATGTTAGTGGAGAGCCGCGGCTGGCATCACTCAAACACCAGCCCCCAGGCCGCTCTGCCTCGAGTGTGTCAGTGGAGAGCTGCAGGTGGCAGCACCCCCAACCCTCCACTGGCATGTTATGTCATTACTGTCACTGGAAAGCAACATAGCCGCCCCCACCCCCACATGGAGGGCGCTCAGCATGATGAATCCTGGCAATGAAGACAGAATGTCCAAGCAGAAGGCAGGAGCTGTCCCAACTTTTCAAGTTAAATTGCCTGTGATTTGTTGGAAGGGGCGGTCCTAGGAACCAATCTTCTGTCTGTTACATGGAAAATTGGACAGCTCCCGCCTTCTGCTCGGACATGCCACATCCTCTGTTTTCTACCTGCTGTGTAAGGTAAGGGAGGAAGCATTCACATAAAGAGGAGGGAGCTGTGTTACAAGGGAGGGGGGCTGTGTTACAAGGAGGGAGGCTGTGATACAAGGTGGAAGCTGTGATAAAAGGAGGGGGGCTGTGATGTAAATTGGGGGACTTGGATCCAAAAGAGGTCTGTAATGTAAAGAGGTGCTATATTGCCACTATTTGTCTTCAGGCCAGCTCCAGAGGCGGACCACGGCTGAAGAAATAGGTGGAGAGGCACCGCAAAAAAAAAAAAAAAAATGCCACCTCGACCATATACATGGGCAGGGCAAAGGGGGTGGCAAAATGAGGTTCCCCCTAGGGTGACAAAGTTCCTTGAACTAGCCCTGCCCTGATGAGTATGAGACATAAAAAAAGAGCAGCGCCTCTAAGTGCAATAACTTCTTTAATAAAATTGGTATAACAACGTATACACTCACATATGAGAATGAATAAAAGCACGGGAGTAGATCATCCGTGGGTCGCCAGGTGATGAACGGTGTGCAGACAAGCGTGGAGTAGGAGCCCAAGCCCGACACGCTGGTGGCTTCCAGCGCAGACCGGGACCCAGTGCCGGCCACAGAACGTCCACACGCTAAGCACCGCGTCACCTCCGGGTCACCAAACGGGAAATGCGCATGTTCGGATCATTCATGATCCCTCATCAGGCAAGACGGAGGCCATCTTGTTATTGGGCAGCCCTTTTAAAGCCAAATGGGTAGGGCTCCAATGTATACATACAAGACTAATAGGGTGATTCTAAAAACCTAAACACGTATAACAGAGGCATATAAAAAAATTATATATATATATAAAAACATATCAAATAATCATGAAAAATAAGAATAAAAATAAAAATAGAAATAAAAATAAAAGTAAAAAATATAAATAAAAATAAAATAGAATTGCAGGTAGGGAGGATAAGAATATGATGAAGAAGAAAAAAATAAAAATAAAATGAATAATACATAATAAGTACATAATATATCTAATATACACACCGCCTAAAAATTAAAAGCCGGCTAGGAACATTGTTGAGATGTGTTTTAAAAAACATTCTAAAAAAATATATATCTTAAAAAATTATTTTCAAAAGATTTCATTAAATTTAAAAAGGTATTAGATCAAAAGATGATATGCAAACGACCAGTCTCCCCCCTAAATAAATTAAAGGAGTGTGTTGACCTCGATCTCCTCCAGGAGAAAGGGTGTCAAGGGTAAAAATCCAAAAGTTTTCCCTATTACTTTTTTTTATGTCTCCGCCTACAGAGTTTTCCTGCTCCGTTCAGCCTGCTGCCTTTGATTGCACATCTCCTTGAAATCACGCTCGCGGACTTCTTGGGACTATTTTCTTCCTGCCCATGTCCACCCTCTACATGTTAGAGCGGTATGTGTGTTATTGTCATCCTGATATGTTATGGTTAGAGGGACTTGTGAGCGCAGTGTCCATTTTTTGTTTTTTTGTTATGTGCTACTGATGAGTATGAGACATCTGGAGATTGATTGAGGTTATCTGATATCCAGAGTGGAGTGATTACAACACATGCTTGCTTTGACTACCTGTAATGGAGGTCAAAACTTTCTGGTGAGTGTGCTGTGCGCTTATATGTTTGGTGCAGAGGATCACTAGACTAAGGTGGCCAGATTTTTAAAATGAAATCCGGGGACATTTTTTGTTTTTTTTTTATTGACAAATAATAAACCATTTTATAAGCATGCAAGCTAAAGTCACTGTCCCCACCTATAACTGGCCATTGCGGTAAGGAGCTATGGAGGGGCAGAAAGACAAAAAACAAAGAATTCCAAGCTCAACTTACTGTCCAGTTTGCCACCAACCAAATTCACCTGTCTAACAGTACTGTTTAAAAGGCAGGGGATTGGTTACACACATTTGCAAGTGTATGCATAAGCTGCAGGCCCCGACAAGGCTCCCTGTGTACTGCAGACCTAACTCTGTATAAGAGGCTTCACAGTGGAAGCACATACAATTTAATGGATAGATAGAGGACAGGTGACTGGAGGAGCTCAATTCTTTGTTTTTTGTCTATTTTATAAGCATATTTTCCTCAAATGATATATGCAGTGTATGTGATATTTGTTTATGTAATGAATGTATGATATAAACGTTATTTCTGGAAATCATTTTATATTAGCCCCATAGCATTTGTTAGGAAGACTGATGTCCTGACCGTTTTTGGCCTTCTGTGCATGTTCGCACACGCCCATGCGCGCGTGCCCATGGCGCCAAGCAGTCTATTTAAGCTGCCTACACCCTGCAGTGGATGCTGTCCGTTCTACAGCATTTCCCGAGTGTACCTTCACTGTTTATTCTGAGATTGCTTGCTTGAACTCTGCCTGCACCAACACTCAGCTTGCCTACGACCCTTCTTCTGCCTGATCCTGTACCTCTGCTGCCCGCTTGTTGACGACCCTGCCTGTACCCGACTATCCGCTTGCCTGCTCCAATTGTACCGCATTTGTCCGCCAGTTACTGACCTGGCCTGTACGACCAACCTTCTGCCTAGCACGAGCCTCTGGAGGAACCTCACATCATCAACTGCATCAATTCCAGCCCTCCTGCCCCCCCCCCTGTGCTCCGGAACTTCCTGTCCACTCTACCAGGGGTTCCCAAACCAGGGCCGCAAGAGAGGTTGCCCACTGTACTGTCAGACTCCACCACCAAGTACATGACAGAAACGGACATCCATGTCTGAGTCTGAGCAGGGGCCCTCTACATTACATGAACTCAGGCTGCACTTGGAAGGGCTCACTCAAGCCGTCTGGAGCTTGCAAGAAGAATACACCAGGCTGGAAGACCATGTTCAGGAGCTCTCCTCTCCAACCCCATCGGGGGTCAGCCAGCTTGCAACTGACACCATGGTCACCTTCCCGCTGGAGCCCACAGTCTCCATGCCTGAGCAATTCTCCGGGGACCGTAGGAAATTTCGGGCGCTCCGTAATGCCTGTGAGTTATACCTCAGTCTTCAGCCGTGCACATTCTCCTTACGTTTCGAAGGTTGGGTTGGTAATTTCCCTTCTGCAAAACAAACACCAGTCTTGGGCCCATCGGCTTCTGGAACAAGGGGCACCTTAAGTCTCTGATCTCTCCCGGTTCTTTCGGGCCATGCCCAGTTATAAGAAGATCCTCACCAGGCTGCCACTGTGGAGGCCACACTCCACGTTCTTCGGCAAGGCGCCCGCCCAGTGGAGGACTATGCGTCTGAGTTCAGGGGCTGGAGTGGCGACACAGCCTGGAACGAGGCGGCCCTCTGTTTTCAGTTCCGGCTAGGCTTAGCCGACCCCCTAAAAGATGAGTTAGCGCTTGTAGGGGTGCTGTCCACCCTAGATAAACTCATCGACCTAGCCATCCAGATAGACCGGCGCTTCAGGGAGCACAGAGCGGAAAGCTCTGCTGAGAATTTCCAGTCTACATCGATGCTACCTCACGCCTCCAGCTTCCCTAGTTCTTCTCCTGTCTTTTCCGCCAAGCCCACCTCTCCTCCTTCGATTCAGTTGGAACCCAAGCAGTGGGGGGTAGCGCATCTGGTGCTGACCCTTGAAGAGAGACAGTGCCGAAGAAACCATGGCCTCTGCCTCTACTGCACTTCATGCGAGCCTGTCCCGTCAATTTGGGTAGAAGCCTGGCTACCTTCTCTGATTCAGCACCCAATAATGCTGCTCATCTCACCCTCTCCATAATCCTGCAGCTCCCTGGAAAGTCTGTGTCCGTCCTTGCAATCCTCGACTCTGGAGCCTGCAGCTGTTTTGCGCACTTGTCGTTTGCTGCACAACAGGGGATCCACCTGCGACCTAAATCCCGCAGGATGGCAGTGCACCTGGCTGATGGCACCACTATTGAGTCTGGCCTAGTCACCCAAGAAACCGTTCCCTTGACCACCACCATGGTCGGAGGTCACCAGGAGCTTCTCATTCTTGATGCCATCGCCTCTCTCTTCCCTGTCATCCTAGGCTTACCGTGGCTCCAGGCCCACAATCCCACCATCAACTGGAGTACAGGGACATCAAGTTCCAATCGCAATACTGCCACAGGCATTGTCTTCCCATGCCCCCCGGTGCGGATCCATCCCTATTATGCATGGACTCTGACCCAGAACCTGATGTCCGCCAGGCCGTCCCCAGTACTTACCATGAGTTTCTGGACGTTTTTAGCAAGAAGGGGTGGAAGTCCTTCCTCCCCACAGACCATACGATTGCCCCATCAAGCTCCTTCCCGGTGCTGAGATCCCTTTCGGAAGGATCTACCTGCTTACGGAACTTGAACTCAGCACTCTCAAGTCGTACATTGATGAGAATCTCAGTAAGGGGTTTATCCGCCCATCCACCTCCCCAGCTGGGGTGGGTATCTTCTTTGTAGAAAAGATTGAATACTGCGCCCATGTATAGACTATCGGGAGCTCAACAAAGTTACGGTTAAAAACCGCTACCCTCTCCCCTTGGTACCAGAGTTATTTCAATGCCTGGGAACGGCCACCGTCTTCACTAAGCTAGACCTCCGTGGAGCTTACAACTTGGTGCGAATAAGGGAAGGCGATAAAGACGGCCTTCCGCACGCGCTTTTGACCATTATGAGTATTTAGTGATGCCGTTTGGCCTATGCAACGCTCCTGCCACGTTTCAGCACTTTATTAATGACATCTTCAGGGACTTCCTCGACCTCTTCGTCATTGCTTACCTGGATGACATTTAAATCTTCTCTCCCTCCTCGGAGCTTCACCACAACCATGTCAAGACGGCACTGGGTTGTCTCCGTCAGCACGGACTTTACGCCAAGCCGGAAAAGTGCAAGTTGGAGCAGCACAGCATACAATTCCTGGGACTCATTATTTCCGTTGGTTGTATCAAGATGGACCCCCAAAAGGTGTCCGCCATCCTGGACTGGCCAGCTCCGGCTGATAAAAGGGAATCCAGCATTTTGTTGGATTCGCAAACTTTTACAGAAAATTCATCCGGGGGTTCTCCTCCATAATCTCGCCTATCACTCAGCTCACCAAACAGGGTACCCCCTTTCAATGGACTCCTGAGGCACAAACTGCCTTTGAAAGACTCAAGGATCTGTTCACCTCAGCGCCCATTTTGAAGCATCCAAACCCGGCTCTTCCTTATGTTCTGGAGGTCGATGTATCAGGTAGTGGTCGTGGCAATTCTCTCCCAGAGGCAGGGTACCAAAGCGCTACTCCATCCGGTAGCATTCTTTTCCCGCAAACTGTCATCTGCAGAGAAAAATTACGATGTGGGAGATCAGGAACTTTTGGCCATTAAATCGGCATTAGAGGAATGGCGGTACCTGTTGGAAGGAGCTGCACATCCAATTCTTCATTTACACAGACCATAAAAACCTGGAATACTTGAGGATTGCCAAAAGACTAAAGCCACGACAAGCCAGGTGGGGACTATTCTTCGCCCGATTCACCATCCACATCACCTACAGGCCCGGGTCGAAGAACACTAAGCCGGACTTCCTCTCGCGCATGTTCAATGCACCTTGAACCCCGGTATCGCCCAATACCATTCTGCCATCCGGAAGTTTTCTGCTACTTCAAGAAGATGTGCTGTCACGGATTCACCAAGCCACCAAGAGGGCAAACCCCCTTCCTGGAACCCCGCTCTTACCTAAAGACGGGTTGCTCTGGCACAATCACAGGATTTTCGTACCAGAGAACCTACGAACCACAGTCCTTGACCTCTGCCACGACCACCAGCTTGCTGGGCACTTCGGTGTGAGCAAGACAACTCAACTGTTACAGCGCACATTTTGGTGGCCTCAAGTGGGGCGGGACTGCAAGCTTTATTTGGAATCCTGCACTGTCTGTAACCGGTGTAAGGGAAGCAAGACTCGGTCTTGGGGCCTCCCCAAACCACTGCCCATCCCAGAGAGACCTTGGAGTCACATATCCATGGACTTTACCATGGAGTTACCCCCTTCAGAAGGGTTCTCCACCATCTTCGTGGTAGTGGACAGGTTCTCCAAAATGGCCCACTTCTTGCCCATGAAGGGCACACCTTCTGCCGCAGAGACAGCCAAGATTTTCATTAAGTAGATCGTTGGGCTCCACGAGATACTGACAGATGAAGATTGGACTGTCATTGTCTTCTTCTTACCACCCCCAGACGAACGGCCAGACGGAGTGTACAGATCAAACGGTGGAGCAATACCTGCGTTGTTTTTCCTCTTTCACTCAGGATGACTGAATTACGCTCCTACCACTGGCTTAGTTCGCGTACAACAATTCTGCCCACTTCGCCACTCAACAGTCTCCATTCTTCACTAACTATGGATTCCACCCAGCCTTCTTGTCTAATGCCTGCCCTGCGAGTTCTGTGCCAGCCGTGGCTAACCTGATGGAGTTCTTCACTTCCAACAACAAACTTCTACAGGAGACAATGGCAAGGACACAGGCTGCTAACAAAGAGACTTAGGATAAAAGGAGACGTGGCGAGTTGCACCTGGAACCGGGCAGTCTAGTCTGGCTATCTACTGCCAATCTAAGACTGGCATGCCCGTCCAAGAAACTGGGCCCAAGATTCTTGGGGCCCTTTCCTATCAAGAGGAGGATTAACGATGTGGCATATGAACTGGAGTTGCCTGAATCGCTTCGTATCCATCCTGTCTTCCACGTGTCCCTGTCTCTGACCTCTTTCCTGACCAGAAGACAGGCCCACCTGCACCAGTGCTGGTTGACAGGGTGGAGTAGTTTGAGGTAGAATCCATCTTGGACTGCAGGAGGAGAGGTGGCAGCATCCAGTGCCTGGTTAAATGGAAGGGCTATGGGCCCAAAGAGAGCTCTTGGGAGCCAGAAGAGAACGTACATGCGGAAGCCTTGATCAGGTCCTTCTGGAGAAGATTCCCAGACAAGAGAGCCCGTTTGGGCATCCGATGGCTGCCCCTTGGGGGGGGCCCATGTTAGGAAGACTGATGTCCTGATCATTTCTGGCCTTCTGCGCGCGCACGTGCGCGCCAATTGCGCCAAACGGTCTATTTAAGCTGCCTACACCCTGCAGTGGATGCTGTCTGTTCTACAGCGTTTCCCGAGTGTTCCGTGACTGTTTATTCTGAGATTTCCTGCACCTGTGACCCGGCTTGCCCTACCTTGCTACCTTGCTTGAACCCTGCCTGCACCGGCCCTCAGCTTGCCTACGACCCTTCTTCTGCCTGATCCTTGTGTACCTCTGCTGCCTGCTTGTTGATGACCCTGTGTTAGAAGAAGACTGTGCTGAGGACTTGTTTGCCCTTTGTTGTGGTTTCCTCGCACTCCCGGAGGAGGCGGCGCCAGGCAGCTCTATTTAAACAGTGTGCACCCTGTAGCATATGCTGTCCGTTCTACAGCGTTCCAGTGTGTTCCCGTGACCCATTTGCTAAAGACTTCCTGTATCTGTGACCCGGCTTGCCTGACCTTGATTTAACTCTGCCTGTACCGACCTTCTGCCTGACCCTCATGTACCTGAGTTGCCTGCCTGTTAATGACCCTGCCTGCACCTGATGACCCGTTTGCCTGCTCCCTTGCCCCGCACCAGCCAGCCTGTTAACGACCCTGCCTGCACCTGACGACCCGTTTGCCTGCTCCCTTGTACCGCACCAGCCAGCCTGTATCCAACCCGGCCTCCATCACCACTCTTCTGTCTGCACAAGCTCCTGAAGGATCCTCACAACACCATCTGCATCCGCACCAGCCCTCGTGCCCCCCTGTGCTCCAGAATCTCCTGTCTGCTCTACCAGGGGTTCCCAAACCAGAGTCGTAAGAGAGGTTGCCCTCTGCACAATCAGACTCCATCACCAGGTACGTGACAGAAACGGACAGCCATGTCCGAGTCTGAGCAGGGGCCCTCTCCGCTACATGAACTCTGTCAACATTTGGACGGTCTCTCTCGAGCCGTGCAACACCTGCAGGCAGACTACACCCAGCTCCAGACCCAGCTCCTGGAAATTGTCCCATCAGGGGCTTGTCAGCTGTCAATGGAACCCACAGTGCCCTTGCCTGAATGGTTCTCAGGGGACCGTAGGAAGTTCAGAGCGCTCCGATGTGCCTGTGAACTTTATCTCAGCCTGCAGCCCTGCAACTTCTCCCTGGAATACACGAAGGTGGGGCTGGTGATTTCCATACTGTGGGACGAGCCCAAACTATGGGCCCACCGGCTCCTGGAGCAAGGGGCGCCCAAGGTATCGGATATGTCTCAGTTCTTCCAAGCAATGGCTCGGCTGTATGAAGACCCGCATCAGGCGGCCACTGCCGAAGCCGCACTCCACGCCCTCTGAAAGGGCCGCTGCCCGGTGGAGGAGTATGTATCAGAATTCAGGAGTTGGAGCTCCGACACGGCCTGGAATGAAGCTGCTCTGCGCCACCAGTTCCAGCGGGGTTTGGCCGACCCCCTGAAGGATGAATTGGCCCATGTTGGGGCGCCGGCTTCCTTGGAGAGGCTCATCGACCTGGCCATCCAGATGGATCAGCGCCTTCATGAACGCAGAGCGGAAAGGGCCAAGGTGAACCTGCGACCTTCTTGGTTGTTACCCCCCACTGGGGGATTGTCAAAAGGCACTCTGGCTGGCTCCACCATTGTCACCTCTCCACCTCCAAGACTGCCTGAATTCCAGCAGCGGGGTGTGGCATATTCGGCATTGACCTCTGGAGAGAACCAGTGCCGAAGGAACCTCGGCCTCTGCCTCTACTGTGGAGAACCGGGGCACTTTGTGCGCTCCTGTCCATCCAAGTTGGAAAGATGTCTTGCCACCTCTCCTCAACCAGCACCTGTTTGGGCGGCTCACCTCACCCTCTCTCTGCTTTTACAGTTTCCTGGAGGAGCCGTTACTGTCTCAGCTATTATAGACTCAGGTGCATGCAGTTGCTTCCTGGACCTGAGCTTTGCGGCACAACACAGGATACCCCTGTGACCCAAGACTCGCAGGATGGCGGTGCACCTGGCTGATGGCACAACCTTGAAATCTGGCAGGAGACCACCCCTCTGACCACCACGATGCAGGGAGGCCATCGGGAGCTACTCACCCTCGATGCCATCGCCTCACCCATCTTCCCTGTTATTCTAGGATTGCCTTGGCTTCAGGCCCATAATCCCACCATTGACTGGTCCTCTGGGGAAGTCCAGTTCCAGTCCCAGTATTGCCACAAGCACTGCCTCCCCCGGATTCCTGGAACAGATCCTGCCCCGCTAACACTGGACCTTGATCCGGAGCCTGAGATCAGTCAGCTCGTCCCCAGCGTCTACCACATTTTTCTAGATGTCTTTAGCAAAAAGGGAGCTGAGGTCCTTCCGCCTCATAGACCGTATGACTGCCCCATTGAGCTTCTCCCTGGTGCAGAGGTTCCCTTTGGAAGGATATATCCGCTGACAGAGCTGGAACTCGGCACCCTGAAGTCCTATATCAGGGATATGCAATTAGCGGACCTCCAGCTGTTGCAGAACTACAAGTCCCATGAGGCATAGCAAGACTCCGACAGCCACAAGCATGACACCCAGAGGCAGAAGCATGATGGGACTTGTAGTTTTGCAACAGCTGGAGGTCCACTAATTGCATATCCCTGTCCTATATTGACGAGAATCTCAACAAGGGCTTCATCTGTCCTTCTACGTCCCCGGCTGGGGCAGGCATCTTTTTCGTAGAGAAGAAGGACCATTCCCTGCGCCCATGTATTGATTACCGGGAGCTTAATAGAGTCACGGTGAAGAACCGCTACCCGCTTCCACTTGTTCCGGAATTATTTCAGCGCCTGGGGACCGCCACCGTGTTCACTAAATTAGACCTCCGGGGAGCTTACAAGCCGGTGCGGATCAGAGAAGGTGATGAATGGAAGACAGCCTTTCGTACTCGCTTTGGTCACTTCGAGTACTTGGTGATGCCAACTCAAAGGACTGTTCACATCTGCAACCCATCCTTAAGCACCCGAACCCCGCTCTGCCCTATTTCCTGAAAGTTGATGCATCCAAAGTGGCAGTCAGGGCTATTCTTTCTCAAAGGCAAGGTACAAAGGCGCTGTTACACCCAGTGGCGTTTTTCTCACGCAAACTGTCCCCCGCTGAAAGGAACTATGATGTGGGGGGCCGTTAGCCCCTTGCCATTAAAGCCGCTCTAGAAGAATGGCGGTATCTGCTAGAGGGGGCAGCGCATCCGATTCTCATCTATACGGACCACCGTAACCTGGAATACCTGAGAATTGCGAAGAGGCTGAAACCCCGCCAAGCCAGATGGGTGCTTGTTGTAGAAATTTAGGATGTTTATTATGTATTGTCACAGTGTCTCCCAGTGTCGGTTTACCGGTATTCACTGTGTACAGCGAATATGGCTTTAACCGATATTGAGGAAAGGCCACATACAATGGATACCTTCCATCAATTGATAATTACACGCTACCCGCCCGATCATCCCGGCCAGCAGGCGCCCTGGGCGGTTATCGCTGGAGCAAACGCTGGTCAGGATCTTTGAGGTGCAATGCACGTTCTGTGGCGCGGGTGTATTGCCGTCAATCAGGGGGCCCCTGTCTTCTGTACAGATCGATCTGCTTGGCGGCAGTTTACTTGCGTTATGGAATTAGTATTGCCTTTTATGTAAGGATAATGATCTGTAGGCTTTCTGTGGCATCTAATAAAATGTGACAGAGATCTGCAGCTATATTCCTTTGTGTTGTAATTTACCCTTTAATGGAACAGTAGCATAATCGCTATGGAATATAGTTTATAGAGCTGTATTTGATAGAGGTGCATTGTAATTGGCAGGTTTGTACATGTGTGGTGGGTTTGGCTTGGAAGGCTTCTATGAAGTTAGCACATGGCTTTCATGTGCTAGCTGTTTTCTCATAGAGGCCAGCCAAC
>BLSH010305993.1:147026-164956 GCA_018402905.1 Glandirana rugosa | reverse complement strand
TGCTCACTAATGTAGCCTATTCAGTGCTCACCAATGTAGCCTATTCAGTGCCCACCAACACAACCTGTTCAGTGCCCACCAACGCAGCCTGTTCAGTGCCCCCTAATGCAGCCTGTTCAGTGCTCAGCAGCCTGTTCAGTACCCGTCAATGCAACCTGTTCAGTGCCTAGCGGCTCAGCCTGTTCAGTGCCCAGCAGCTCAGCCTGTTCAGTGCCCAGCAGCTCAGCCTGTTCAGTGCCCAGCAGCTCAGCCTGTTCAGTGCTCAGCAGCTCAGCCTGTTCAGTGCTCATCAACGCAGCCTGTTCAGTGCCCACCAATGTAGCCTATTCAGTGCTCACCAACGTAGCCTGTTCAGTGTCCAGTAGCCTGTTCAGCGCTCACCAATGTAGCCTATTCAGTGCTCACCAAAGTAGCCTGTTCAGTGTCCAGCAGCCTGTTCAGTGCCCACCACTGCAGCCTGTTCAGTGCCCATCAATGCAGCCTGTTCAATGCCCACCAATGCAGCCTGCTCAGTGCTCAGCAGCCTGTTCAGTGCCCACCAACACAGCCTGTTCAGTGCCCAGCAGCCTGTTCAGTGCCCACCAACTCAGCATGTTCAGTGCCCACCAATGCGCCCTGTTCAGTGCTCACCAATGCAGCCTGTTCAGTGCCCACCAATGCAGCCTGTTCAGTGCCCAGCAGCCTGTTCAGTGCCCACCAACTCAGCCTGTTCAGTTCCCAGCAGCCTGTTCAGTGTCCACCAATGCAGCCTGTTTAGTGCCCACCAATGCAGCCTGTTCAGTGCTTATCAATGCAGCATGTTCCGTGCCCACCAACGCAGCCTGTTCAGTGGCCAGCAGCCTGTTCAGTGCTCACCAATGCGGCCTGTTCAGTGCTCAGTAGCCTGTTCAGTGCTCACCAATTTAGCCTATTCAGTGCCCACCAACGCAGTCTGTTCAGTGCCCTCCAACACAGCCTGTTCAGTGGCCACCAACGCAGCTTATTCAGTGCCCGCCAACGCAGCCTGTTCAGTGCCCACCAACGCAGTCTGTTCAGTGCCCACCAACACAGCCTGTTCAGTGCCCACCAACACAGCCTGTTCAGTGCCCACCAACACAGCCTGTTCAGTGCCCACCAATGCGTCCTGTTCAGTGCCCCCAATGCAGCCTGTTCAGTGCTCAGCAGCCTGTTCAGTGCTCACCAATGCAGCCTGTACGGTGTCCACCAATGCAGCCTGTTCAGTGCCCATCAATGCAGCCTGTTCAGTGCCCACCAACACAGCTTATTCAATGCCCACCAATGCGTCCTGTTCAGTGACCCTCAATGCAGCCTGTTCAGTGCCCACCAAAGCAGCCTGTTCAGTGCCCACCAATGCAGCCTGTTCAGTGCCCACCAACGCAGCCTGTTCAGTGCTCACCAACACAGCCTGTTCAGTGCCCACCAACGCAGCCTGTTCAGTGCCCACCAATGCATCCTGTTCAGTGCCCACCAATGCAGCCTGTTCAGTGCCCAGCAGCCTGTTCAGTGCCTACCAATGCAGCCTGTTCAGTGCCCACTAATGCGTCCTGTTCAGTGCCCACCAACGCAGCCTGTTCAGTGCCCACCAACGCAGCCTGTTCAGTGCCCAGTGGCCTATTCAGTGGCCACCAACACAGCCTGTTCAGTGCACACTAGCGCAGCTTGTTCAGTGTCCTGGAGCCTGTTCAGTGCCCACCAGCTTGTTCAGTGCCCACCAACGCAGCCTGTTCAGTGCCCACCAAAGCAGCCTGTTCAGTGCCCACCAATGAACCCCTTTCAGTGCTCACCAATGCAGCCTGTTCAGTGCTCACGAATGCAGCTTGTTCAGTGCCCATCAATGCAGCCTGTTCAGTGAAAGCAATGTCACAGATAGAGTTTTACCCAAAAGAAGCCATCGCGGAGGTAATAGGAAGTTTGCAATTTGACGAACTAAACGCGCCAGCACAGCATGACGTAATTGCTATCCATACCACTCTTGGGATGTAGCCACATCCACTATTAGACCCTCCAGCGGTTTGGTGGTACCACTGAGCCTCTTAGTCCTTGCTAACAGCAGCGGCTATCATCTTACCCAAGTGCTCTCTCCTGGCTGAACTGTAACAGTGTTGATTCCCCAGCACACCAACTACCATTTTTGAATGTACGGATATGTGCTATGTGGGGACACGCTGTAGCGTAACCTACCTGTGACTCCACAGGAACCAGCCGGCGGAACCCTCCAATCCCTGTGTAGTCTTTCATCACGTGACCGCGAGCGAGACGCTCGGTCAACTACACTCAGCGGCGTGTGGCCGCGGGACTCGGAACGGCCGGGACTTCCATAGCCAGCCTATCCATTGCTCCACTAGCGCTTCTGCCCGGTGATGGATTTCACTGCAGGGACTTCCCGTGTCTTTACTCCGCTGGGTGGTCTGATCAGGTGAGTATCCCGCAACTGCGGCTACAATGTGCTGTATCTTCTGCCTGTCTTGATCCGTTGCCCCATATAACACCACCTCTGTTCATGCAACTTCATGACTAAGACCCAGGACATAATCTATTGCTTTAGATGCTAAGCCAGCTTCACTGACACTACAAGCGCCTATTAACCAACTCTATAGTCAGAACTTAGTTCACTGGCTCTTGTCTTTTTCCCAATACGTTGGGTCCTGCACATTGTTGAAGGCTCACCTTTATGGAAATCTAACCTGACAGGGCTCAGCAGCCCCACATTGTTATCTCAACCTGGTTGAGCCACTCTCCATGCAATTTAGTGTAGATTGTGGTCTGTCCTTGTTTGTCTATGTGTGTATGTGTTTGAGACAACGTTGTCCAATTTTAGATGGACCCTGGTGGTGGTGTAACCAATTTGTACCTTTTCGTAGCACCTGGTCACATTTGAATACATTTTAAGCAATTTAATAAAATGTTCTGTTTTTATTACCTCCGTGATGGCTTCTTTTGGGTATAACTCTATCCATGACATTGCTTTCAAAGGTTCCTTTTGCCTAGAGGTTTCTTAAGTACTGAACTCTGTATGGAGAGTACTCATTAACTGAGCTTTGGCTCAATGAGGTAATTTCCCCAGAATTGTCTGGTGGCTATCTGGCTCCCATAACTGCTGGTTACCAGCAATCATACTAGTATCATTTGGGACAGCCTGTTCAGTGCCCCCCAATGCAGCCTGTTCAGTGCCCTCCAACACAGTCTGTTCAGTGCCCACCAATGCAGTTTGTTCATTGCTCAACAGCCTGTTCAGTGCTCACTAATGCAGTCTGTTCAGTGCCCACCAACACAGGACCCAGCAGCCTGTTCAGTGCTCACCAATGTGGCCTGTTCAGTGCACAGCAACCTGTTCAGTGCCCAGCAGCCTGTTCATTGCTCACCAATGCAGCCTTACCTGTGATCAGTGTATAGTGAGGAAAGAAGTCTGATTATACAGAGCGGGGATCTCCTGTTTACCCCGCGCAGCCACTGTCCTCAGGCGAAGTACCGCCTCCTATGATAGACGTCACCAGTGTGTTGCCTATCATACGAACCAGCCTAGGAGGCGGGACTTCGTCTGACAGCTAGGTAAGTGGAGATCCCCCCTATGTGTAATCTGGCGGCGCTTGCCCCCCTACCTGTCAGAAATAGCCCAGCCGTGGGACCCATGGAAGGGCTGGCCCTGGGCACTCCCCTCTGCCTTAGCTCACAGTGCACTCGCCCAGGATCGGCCCGCCAATCTGGGGACAAACCTTCTCCGGGGACAGACGCCTCAAAATGGGGACTGTCCCCGTAAACCGGGGACATCTGGTCACCCTACACGAGACGGCATTTGAGTGGAGATACTCTGGTGTTTTTCTGGGAGCTGTCACTTCCTGTCATACATTTGTGGAAGGGTTGTCACCATCATGAACTGTATTGCACTAAGTCTCTTTTGATTGCTTTGGTGCTATTCAAGGCTCACCTTTATGAACTATATTTTTTGGACTCTTTTTTGCACTGTTTATATATGGTTTATGTTTTTTATGAATTTTTTCACATAAGAGACACATTGGAATTTATTGTATTAATAGAGGGAGCACGGTTTTAATTATTTGCCCTTTCATTCCATTGGTTACACAGTAACTATATATGTGCAGCCCCATATGAAATATAGTTTATTCATTTTTAATTCAATTTAATTTAACTTAATTTGCACATTTTATCCATGTACGTGGATAAGGGTCAAAAAATTTGACCTTGTTTGTTGTTCTAACCCCCAAGAAGGGATTAAAAATGCCCGTGGTGCGGCGCTTCCAAAGCGATTTTCAGGCATTTAGGAAGCGCTGCCAATTCAATCCAATGGGCAGGGGCGGTTTGGGAGCGCTGTATACAGCGCTCCCAAACCGCCCCAAAGATGCTGCTTGCAGGACTTTTCTTAATGTCCTGCAAGCGCACCGCACCAGTGTGAAAGCACTCAGGCTTTAGAGAAGAGGGGTGTATAATGCTATATTGTAAATAAATGATCTAGTCTTTTTTTTAGATTGCTTACAACAGTCAATTGTTGGTCATGTACAGTATCTTTTATAGAAAAGGCTACTACTGTACCTGCTCAAGGCAGTATCATTATTTGTCCCAACTAGCACTCTAATTTCTGCTGGTCTGCATTTAAATGTGAAAAAATATAAATAAAGCCTCAGGAGAGTAGCAGCTATCAAAATGGCATACCTCTATAATTTATTGTATTTGGTCTTTCACACCTCCAAAAATAAAAAAAAAGTGATGCAATTAGCTCAAATTCTGACATTTCATTATCAACTTTAAACCCCCTACCTGGGTGACCTTAGAAGCCCTAGGGCAGGGATATGCAATTAGCGGACCTCCAGCTGTTGCAAAACTACAATTCCCATCATGCCTCTGCCTCTGGGTGTCATGCTTGTGGCTGTCAGAGTCTTGCTATGCCTGATGGGACTTGTAGTTCTGCAACAGCTGGAGGTCCGCTAATTGCATATCCCTGCCCTAGGGTGTGATCCCATCAAAGATAACAATTTATTTGGCTCCACCCATCAGATAGGCACGTTATCACAAACCCCCATCACGAAACTAACGATACGAGTCAGAGACAGTTATATATTCTGCTAATATTCTTTCCCCACATAAGCCCCTTATGACCTTTACATATAACCCGACATTTCCTTTGGTCTCTCCACCCCTTGGGTATTCAAAGAATGGATGATCAGAAATATTACCCAGATGAGACACCTCATAACTAAAAATAGGGTCAAGCCCTTTGTGCTTTTACAATGAGAAAAAGAGTTGCCATACCGAGAACTCTTTCAATACCTACAAATTAAACATTTCCTACCAACCAATATCCTTTATTCAGATGGGCCAAGGATGCTCACCTCTTTTGAATCCAAATGTGCCACAGACCCCTATACACTTGGTCTACTTTTCTTCCTTTATTGTCAACTCCTTACTCCCTCCTCCCAGCACCATCCCATCTACACTCAAAAATGGTCATCAGATCTAAGAGAAGAGTTGAATGTTCAAGGTTGGTCCCAAATTAGGGAGACAACTAAATCATGTTCCATCAATGATCTGGCTATCAAAACAAACCACAAAGTGTTGACTGAACGGTATTTAGTACCCTATAGGATCACCTTTTATGTCTCGGGATACTCCACTCAGTACTTCGGAGGCTGTGGTCAAGTGGGCATTTTTCTCCTTGTATGGCGCACCTGTCCTGTAGTATTCCAATTTTGGACCAACATTTACCGGATGCGCTCTTAACTTTTAGATACTCCAGTCCCCTTTTCAGCTCAATATGCTCTTTGAAATCTTCGGTACCCAGGTATAGATAAGCGCACTTTTAAAACAATAGTTACATGTCCTTACAGCAGCAAACAGCAGCAAAAGATGATTCCTAAGATCTGGAAATCTCCCACCCTCTCTTTGAAACCAAGTCCAAGATTAACACAGCCCTGCTGCATTGAATAATACTAACGAAACTCACTGATAAAATTGAGAAGATCCAGTCCGCCTGGCAGCACCGGACACCATTCTATCTCCCTGCAGGAATTGATCAAGACTTTCTGCCCCTTTGAGATTGAAAGTGGACCTGACCACCATTTCCCTCTGCACCTATCAGTACTACTTATTTTTTATTCAGGCCCCGCCCCCAACCTTTTTTTCCTTCCTCCTTATTACCAATTTCCTTCTACTTACAACCTAATCTCAATTACTGTCTACCTGAACCTTCCACTAGAATCATCATCTTTATTGCTTAAAATGGCCTAATTTGATTCACTTATCGAATGTGGATTCTTTGAATCATGCTTTACAGACCTGTTATCCTAGATGGTCAGGTTTCTGTTTACTTTCATGTCTTATAACAGGGGTGTCCAACCTGCGGCCCAACACAAAATCGTAAACCTTTTTAAAAATGCTGAATTTATTTTGGAATTTTGTTAAAATGCATTTACACTTAGCAAACATGGTTGAAGACAAATTTGACAGTATCTCTTTACTGGACTTTTATAAGTTTTATCTTTCAAGAAAAATACCCCACTCTTCATGCCTTATTCATGTCATCAGTTTTTGGTAACACCTATATTTGTGGGCATTTTCAAGGATACAGCACATGAAGGGCAAATAATTCATTGAGAATTGCTATTACAATGTATATAAAAAGTCTACACACCCCTGTTAAAATGTCAGGTTTCTGTGATGTAAAGAAATGAGACAAAGATAAATAATTTAAGAACTTTTCCAACCTTTAATATGACCTATAATCTCTACAACTCAATTGAAAAACAAACTTAAGTATTTTTTTTGGGGGGGGGGGGGGTAAAAATAAAAAACTAAAATAATGTGGCCGCATAAGTGTGCACACCATCTTATAACTGGGTTCAGAATTAAGCAATCACATTCAAACTCATGTTAAATAGGAGTCAGTACACAGCTGCCATCGCTTAAAGTGCCTCTGATTAACCCCAAATAAAGTTCAGCTGTTCTAGTAGGTCTTTCCTCACATTTTTAGTCGCATCGTACAGAAAAAGCCATGGTCCGCAGAGAGCTTCCAAAGCATCAGAGGGATCTCATTGTTAAACAATATCAGTCAGGAGAAGGGTACAAAAGAACTTCCAAGGCATTAGATATACAATGGAACACAGTGAAGACAGTCATCATCAAGTGGAAAAAATATGGCACAACAGTGACATTATAGCGTCTGTAAAGCGCATCAGTGTGAAAGGGGTCTTATTATTAGTGTATTTTATGTACAGTACCTGACAAAAGTCTTGTCGCTTATCTATTTTGTAGAAACACCTGCTATTAACCTGACTTTTAATTAATCAATTGGTGTTAGAAATAGCTCATATGAAAAGCTAAATCCCTCCCAAATGATGTTTAATGCACTGAAATAAATTAGTTTCACTGAAAAAAGATTTATCATTTAATCAAGACAGAAAGGTCAAATTTTGGCAAGACAAAAGTTTTGTCGCTTATACAGAAATTGAACAAATTTACTGCAAATACAAAAATGTGTCAGAAAATGAAGTAGTGGTGCTGTGAGAACCAAATTTAATATCTTGTATGACTTCCATGAGCTTGAAGGACTGCGTCCATGTGGTTTGGCAAGGATTCATACAATTTATTGATGAAGTCATCAGGAATAGCAAAGAAAGCAGTCTTGCATGCCTCCCAGAGTTCATCAATATTCTTTGGTTTCGTCTTCCATGCTTCCTCTTATATCCTACCCCACATATGCTCAATGATGTTCATGTCTGGTGACTGGGCTGGCCAATCCTGGAGCATCTTGATCTTCTTTGCCTTGAGGAACTTTGATGTGGAGATGGAAGTAGGCGATGGAGCACCATCCTGCTGCAGAATTTGGCCTCTTTTATGGTTGGGAATATAAGAGGTAGCTAAGATTTCTTGGTATTGTAGACCATTGATGTTGCCTTCCACCCCGCAGATCTCTCGCATACCCCCATACTGGATGTAACCCCAGACCATGATTTTTCCGCCATCAAACGTCACGGTTTTCTGGGTGAATCCCAGATCCATGCGGGCTCCAGTAGGTCTCCTGCAATATTTTAGCAGGCTGTGGGCCTTGGCAAATGCCACACGGTTTTTCAATTGTCTTTTGTTTAGTGCTGGCTTCTGGGCACTGATTCGACCATGGAGGCCATTTCAAGACAGAATCCGACAAACTGTTCTGGTTGACACAGGGACTTCAGGTGACCAGGTCTCATGGTGCTCTGCTGCAGTGGAAAATGGGCTGGCCTTGGATTTTCGAGCCAACAAACGGTCCTTTCGAGCAGTTGTCTTGCGGGGTCTGCCTGACCTGGGCTTGTCAAAAACGTCTCCAGTCTCTTCAAATCTTTTTTTTATCCTCTGTACTTGACGCTGAGACACATTGAAAGTGTCTGCCACATCAGCAGTGGATCTGGTCTTCAGCCTCTTGATAATCAAAACTTTAGTCTCAGGGTGAATCTTAGGCATGTTTGCAGAGGTCTAATTGCAGTTGATGTGAAGGTCTAGTGTACTGGGGTTCTTTTTATACACACCTGAGACCTAATTGATCCATTATTAGTCACAGGTGAAGCTCATATGACAAGGCGACAACACTTATGTCTTTGCAAAAATTGACTCAATGGGCTTTACCAAGCTGTTAATATTAGAATACTTTTTGACAGTTTCGTTTTGCACTGAAACATTATTACAAAAGCTGTTGGGATTCAAATGAGCCATTTCTTGTAAAAAAATCTTGATTAGAAATATATTTCAGCGGCACTTCAGGTCAATTTGTACACAAGCGGCAAGACTTTTGTCAGGGACTATATGCCCAAGACAATTCCCCTTCTTCCAATATGGCACAGGAAGGTCAAAAGGTTGGACGCCCCTGTCTTATAATGTTCACAGAGACTATTTGTATCTGCTTATAAATATAAACAGATTGAACATGAAAAAAATCCAAATAAAAGCATATTTTAGTTTTGGATACAATGCTTATAATTCCTGTCTTCTTTAGTTTTTTTTGTTGTTGCGGTCTGCAGGGCCATAGATAATGTTTTGTTCTGGGGGCGTTCAGCAGCAGATACTAAGTAAAAGTCTTTTTAAATAACACAAATTGCACCAAATTCATAAAGGCTGGAAAAAGGAAAAACTATGCGTTGCTCATAGTAAGCAATCGCATCCTTAATTCTACTTTTTCAGATACTCTTGAAAATTGATCCGGATTTCAGTTTTGCCTTCTTCCAGTTTTTATGAACATTGCCTAGTGAGGTTGGCTATTGTCCCGTCTAAAGCCTGATACTGGCTGAAGGAAAAAAAAAACCTGAAAGATCACTGTACTAACACACACGTGTTAGTACAATGATTTCTCCTGCTGTGCTATTGTGTTCTGACAAGGGGATGCCCTCCCCCCACCAGAACACAGCGTTCAGTGCTCTCTGCCAGTGGACTGATTATCAAAGGATGGTGCACTGCAATAGCAAATTTTACTGGGCAGGTGCAATGGGCACCATCCTGTGGAAGGCAGCGCACTCACAGATTTTTTGTTACCCAGCATGCAAGAGAAGCAGTACTGAGCAGAGTCCATACATACAGAACATACCTCACAACTTTCGAGCTTGAGAATGAGGGGCATGACAGGGAGGCAGTGAACTGCGGCGTGCTCAGCGCACCGCTGCAAAATAAGTGGGTGTGGCCAAACATGATATTGGGAGGGTCTTAAGGGACATGGTTAAAAACAAAACCTGGGCTTCCTTGTACCTATAAAATATGCTGAGGATGAGTCTTACATATTTCTGTAGTGTTAGCCTATTAGGCCCTGACTGTTCAAATAGCGATTTGGGATCGTGGGCAAAATCGCCATGATTCTACCCACAATTTCAAATCACAGTGCAATGCTGGCAAACCGCAACACGTGTTTGTGTTCCATTCATTTTTAGTGGTAACAAAACAGGGTGTGGTTTTGAATGCTTGTTGTGCAATAAATCGCTCAACAATCACAGCAAAAAGACACCACATTGTGGTACCAGTAAAAATGAATGGAACACAAACATGTGCTGGGTTTTGCCAGCATTGCAGTGTGATTTGGAATTGTGGGTAGAATCATGGCGATTCTGCCCACGATCCCAAATCGCTACATGTGCCTAACAGGCTAACATAACAACAATTACTTACAGCACACATTACAGCTCACTGATTATTTGCTAGAGATTACAGCAAATCCTTTCTGCTTGCTGATTGGTTCCTAGAGGTTACAGCACAAGTTACGGCTCACTGATTAGTTGCTAGAGGTTACAGCACATTATTTCTGCTAACTGATTGGTTGCTAGAGGTTACTGCACATTATTACTGCTCACTGATTGGTAGCTATAGATTACGGTTTATCATTACCACTCACTGATTTGATTGGTTGCTGGAGATTACAGCAGTGTGACAAAATACCAGCCTTGCTGGGATATAGTTGAAAAACAAATTCTGTTAAGCATGCCGCATAGAGTAGTGGGCATGACCACATTGCGTATAACAATGGCCTAAGCCCCTGTTCACATTGGAGCAACTTGTTATGCGATTTGACAGGTCAAATCGCATGACAAGTCACATTGTATTGCTGCCAATGGCCATGTTCAAATGCTGCACCAATTTGAAAAAGTAGTTCCTACATTACTTTTGGTGATTTCAGGTGTACATTGCATAGACATTTGTACATGAACAGAGGTGTCTTCCAAGTCACACCTGATGTCACGCTCACATGCGGCTTTGAAATTGTGCTATTTCAGATGAAGTTGCATGATTGCAAACCCACAGTCAATGTAGAGATTTAAAGAGGATGATTAAACAGAACCACCCCTTGACCACCTACCTCTGAACGAACATAGCAGCCGCATCGTTGACTACAAATTGCTGTGACATTGATGCTTAGCTTCACGGTTCCGCAACCTGGCATGTCAAGATTCACAGGCAGCGCCACCGTTAAACTTTACCATTGATGTCACAGTCACTGCAGTCAAAAGCCAAATTCACAGATAATCAGAGACTGCGGATGCATTACAAGAAATAATCAGAGACTGCAGATGCATTACAAGAGATAACCAGAGACTGCGGATGCATTACAGGAGATAACCAGCGGATGGAATAAAGCAGATAACCAGCGACTGCGGGTGGATTACAGGAAATAACTAGAGACTGCGATAACCAGAGACTGCGGATGGATTACAGAAGATAACCAGAGACTGCGGATGGATTACAGGAGATAACCAGAGACTGCGGATGGATTACAGGAGATAACCAGAGACTGCGGATGGAATACAGGAGATAACCAGAGACTGCGGATGGAATACAGGAGATAACCAGTGACTGCGGATGGATTACAGGAGATAACCAGAGACTGCGGATGCATTACAAGAGATAACCAGAGACTGCGGATGCATTACAAGAGATAACCAGAGACTGCAGATGGATTACAGGAGATAACTAGAGACTGCGGATGGATTACAGGAGATAACCAGAGACTGTGGATGCATTACCAGAGACTGCAGATGGATTATAGGAGATATCCAGAGACTGCAGACAGATTACAGGAGATAACCAGAGACTGCAGACGAATTACAGGCGATAACCATAGACTGCGGATGCATTACAAGAGATAACCAGACTGTGGATGGATTACAGGAGATAACCAGAGACTGCGGATGTATTACAGGAGATAACCAGAGACTGCGGATGCGACCTACTACAGGAGATGATCACATAGCCATTTTTAAAATTCTAACTTTTAGCAATGCACAGCTATAAAGGGGGGTAAACAACATTGTCAGGGAGGGTTTTGTATAACAGTGAGTCTACAGGCAGTGTATATGGGTCTCTGACACATTTTCCAAAGTCATAAATCAAAACCTCCCAATCTTTATAGAACTATTGCTAGTATAGATTCCATGGATATTGAGGAGACCTTTGTTAGTGGTGGCCCTTTCCAATCTGATGGTTAAGAACATTAATACCGGACTATCAACCCCTTTAATGCCCATGTGAACCTAATGATTCTTACAGAGATTGTCTTTCAAAGTGGTAGCTTCAGCCTCTGGAAGAATCATGAGACCCCTTTCACACTGAAGCGCTACTAAAGCACCTTTTGCAGCGCTTTTCGGGCGCTAGCGGGGCGTTTTTTGAGGACATGTGACAATGTGAAAAGAGACACGTTTTGCTGTGCTTTCAAAGCTTTTTTAAGGCGCTTTGGAAGCACTGCTCATTCATTTCAATGGGCAGGGACGTTTTTGGAGCGCTATTTATAGCGCTCCAAACATGCCGCAAAGATGCTGCTTGCAGGAAAGCACTCATTCAAATGAATGGGAGGCAGTTTTCAGACGCTATTTTTAGTGCTGAAGTGTCTGAAATGTTCCTCACCTGCAGCACCAGTGTGAAAGCCTGAGTGCTGTCACAACGGGGCGGTGCGCTTGTGGGACAGGAAAAAAAGTCCTGCAAGCGGCATCTTTTGGGGCGGTTTAGGAGCACTGTATACACCACTGCTCCCAGACCGCCCCTGCCCATTGCCATGAATGGGCAGCGCTTCCGAAGCGCTGCAACACAAGCACTTTTAACCCCTTTTTAACCCATTCTTGCAGGTTAAAAAGCGCCCCGCTGCCGCCCGAATAGCGGCGGCAAAGTGCTAATGCTCGGGCAGCTGCAGTGTGAAAGCAGCCTTAGGGTTATGTTCACATGTAAGTTAAAGGGGTCAATAGTCAGGCATTTTCAACCATTCCCAATCATCAGGTCATAAAGGGTTATTGCATGTAACATTTGGACAGTGCTAAGTAATTATTTTAGTGAGAGAATGACAGCATAGGCATAGCATAGGATGGTTTTACAACATAAACACTAGATAATATCCTGCAGCCTCTGCTTATCTAAAATGTACTAACATTCAAACATATTGGCATTTACTGTCATAAACTGTCAGCTGTACACACTAGTAATGCACTGCAAATTCCTGTAGGCAGAAAAACCTACCAGGCCAGCTGGCCTCACCTTCCGCTCTCAGAGGTCTGAACGTCTGGGGGCGTGGCTTTTGCCATTCTGGGGCAGGGAATTCATCAGTATGGGGGCGTGGTCTTCATTGGTCTGGGGTGTATCTTGAATCGGTCTGGGAGCAGGGCTCTCAGTGCTCCCACTAAGTTTCTCTGCTGCTCCGAGCGGCGAGCCTCCAAACACATACAGGCTGCATTGGGTGGGGCAGGGCAGGGTCAGAGGGAGCGTCAGTGGAGCTCCCAGTCCCGCCCCTCCCTGCTGACAGAGCCTCCCTCTACAAGCCGAGCCACGGTGGTCGGATGTTGTTACAGCAGGCCAGGCTCAGGCAACACACAACAGCTTGTGTGAGTCAGTGCTGAGTGCGCCGCGGCCAACGCCACTAGTTAAAGGCAAAGCAGTGAAAGCACACATAAGTTTGCTACTTCTTCTGCAATCTGCACTGACACTCTGGGGGGGGGGGTCAACCCCTCAAACCACCTCCCTTAGCTATGTCCCTGGCGGTCTGTGTAATGATGTTCCTTCATTTCGTTCCCAGAGACATTATCTATTCTATAAGTTGTCACCATAAGACACACCCATTGCAAAATTTTGCTTCTTTTCACGTTGCAGTGACAACTGTAAACATTTGGGTTTCTTATCCCTTTCTGTCCCAGTGACAACGTGAGAATGAAAGCACCTCATTAGGGCAGAAACAAATACCTGACAGAGGTTCTTTTTGCTCCCTCAGCCAGCTAAGACAAAAAAAAAAGAATTCTGCTACAGACAGATGTTTAGCTCAACCAAATAAAATCATTAAAATCCAATGTATCTGTATGGTATTAAAGATGATTATCGGTCCCATGGGATTGTAGTGAATTTTATCTATCTCTTTAAGATGCTGCTGAATGTCTTTTTGGGTTTTATATACCTACACTTTATGTACTGTATGTACCTATGATATGGCATGTCAAACGTTTATTTATTTATTTTTTCCCTTTAATGCATGGTGTATTATTAATCCTTTAGGCTGGGCTCACACCTATGCAAATTGCAGTTGGGTGTCCCCACATCCAATTCGCATAGCAGGAGATTGTGACCGGCTCTCTATGCTGTGCATCTTTTGGTCCGTTTCAGGTCCGAATTCAGCCCAAAATTTGGGCCGAAATCGGACCTGAAACTGTGAACCAGCGCGCACCGGTCCCCTGCTGTGAACCCAGCCATAATAAATAAACCCTAATGGTTAAAATAAAAAAATAAATAAATAAAAGGATTGAAGATCCGGCACACAGCCAAAGGGAGCGACATTAGGCCTCTGTCTACTCAGTCCCTCACAGTCACTGGGAATCCCATAAAGAAACGAGAACCTTATCAAAATAACCTTCATTATGAAAAGTACATGAAAGTATAGTGTATGGCCCTGCTTGGTTCCTTAGTTTGAAAATGTTATGGATTTCATCTTGCTTACCTTGCTGTTCTTGTAGAGAGTCAAAAGCACAGCATAGCCCCCTGACTTTTTCTGAGGCACATATTCCCTCTGCTTTTTTCCATCTGTCTTTTTCTTTTTCTGAAATCATAAAATGGAGAAGAAACAATTTTTTTGGTCATTGTACCTGTAAGGACACTGCTTTGAGCTAGTGTTTTCAGATAGGCTTAATCTATTCCAATTATATGAGCTGGGGGAGAGGATAAATATTGGGTTGACCTCCTAGACAGATCTAGAGGGATTCTTCCCATGCAGGCCTTTGCCTGCAAATGATATAACTGGAAGGTCCATGCCTGCTAGACCTTTGTCTGGGACAGGAAGGCCGAGTGTAGGAAGATTTGTTCCCCCAGGGGCCTGAACCTGGGCTCAGTAGGAATCCAAACTGGCCTGTGGCAGAGGCTAGGGAACCAAAGGTTGACCTGTGGCAAAGATCTAAGAAACAAATGAGTTCCAAACTCGCTTGTAGCAGAGGCCTATGAAACTGTTGGGTTTAGCTACAGGGAATGTCACCAATGAGAAGGCATGGGAGCCTGTTAAAGCAATATTAAACCCAAAAAACATTTAATATATAGCAGCTTACCAATTCTTAAATTTGGTGGCCTTCTTAGTTTTCTTTAAGCTCCTTTCCCATGGGTTTTAATCCGAGGCCTAAAGATCCAACATGGGTTTCACTGTCAAAATGTGAACAGAAACTGTACAGGTATGGGTGTCACAAAGGTGGCATCTGTCCCATTCAGCTCTTTTTCTACAGGAGATCTGTTCTGGGACAGATGCCTTTTGAAAGAACCATTAAGGCTTTTTTCCTTTATTTTCACATGATGATCTGGCCAGTGAAGTTGGCCATGCACTAGTAAATTTTTGAATGAAGTTTTGCAAAAAAATTAGCAAAATTTGAAAATTCTTAGCACAACTCAACAAATATCATTGGAAAGTGCTTCAAAATGTAGTTTTCTTTAAACATTTTATTCTGGAATGAATGGACTTTCCCAAATGAAAACCACATGCATTGTTAGAAATGTGTTTGAGAAATTGTTCTACCCTGCTCCTTATAACTTTTTTAAAATGAACATCATTTTAAGCCCACTAATGATTCGAACATTCTTAACCACTTGCCAACCGCAGTCTGACAGCGACAGAGTGGCTCGTTATCGCAAACCGCTGTCATATGACGGCGGCTGCAATAACTAATGCTGTGAGTGCGTGCGCGCTGCCGGAGGCGTGCTCGCGTGCTCACTGTGTGCGGGGGAGCGGGTAGGGCGGACTCGATCGCCGCCGGCTACCCGCGATGGCCCCCCCGAAGTGAAAGAACGGAGGTCCGTGTAAGATCTCCATTCTGTTAGAGGGGGAAGGGCTATGATTACAACTTCCTGTATATGGAAGCCGTGATCATCCCCTTTCCCCAGCCAGGGCAGCCCACACACAGTTAGAACACGCCCAGGGAACACAGTTAACCCTTAGAGCGCCCACTGCAGGTTAACCCCTTTACTGCCAATTGCATTTACACAGTAATCAGTGCATTTTTATAGCACTGATCGCTGTATAAATGCCATTGGTCCCAAAAAAGTGTCAAAATGGTCTGACATGTCCGCTGCAATATCGCAGTACCACTAAAAATTGAAGATCGCCGCCATTACTAGTAGAAAATAAAAACCCCAGAAATTAATTCTCATTGTCCGTAAACGCAGCAACTTTTGCGCAAACCAATCAGTAAACGCAGATTGTGATTTTTTTTTTACCAAAACATGAGGAAGAATATAAATCAGTCAAAACCGATGGAAAAAATATTTTTTTATATTTTTTTTTTTTGGATTTGTATTTTAGCAAAAAGTAATAAATTTGGGTTTTTTTGCAAAATTGTCGCTCTTCTTTTGTTTATAGCGGTGATCAGAAATGACGCAGAGGTGATCAAATACCACCAAAAGAAAGCTCTATTTGCGGGGGGAAAAGGATGCAAATTTTATTTGGGTACAACGTCGCACGACCGCGCAATTGTCAGTTAAAGCGACGCAGTGCAGAATCGCAAAAAGTGCTCTGGTCCTAAAGTGTGAAATCCTTCCCGGGGCTGAAGTGGTTAAAACTAAAATTTCTGAACAAAAAGTTCTACTACTATATGGCCAGTGTAAGTCTTTTATTTTAAAACTTCCTTTAACAGACCAAGTTGTCCAGCAAAAGTGGCAGTTAATGGGTTAAGACAACGATTTAACACTGACAGGTGTTGGCTTTCTTCATTTATGTAAAAGTTTTATCCCAAGACAGTTTATGCCTACTGGATCCCCAAACTAAAGAATTTAGTATAGAGTCCAAAGTTCTAAAGAATTTTGTGGGGATTGAGAGTGGAGCATGCCACATCATATAAAATATTTTTGGCAGGAGAAATATTTTTTTTTTTTTTTTAATCTTTTTATTGCTTTTAACAGTGAAAAAAGAAAAACAAAACGTAACACACACACATCCGGCTAGTAAACTCGCACAGGAGAGACCGCCTGTTATACAACCCACAGGTTAAAAAAAAAAAAAAACGACAATAGCATTGATACATTAATTTGATCTTGGTAAAAAGAAACTGGTGTACTCCGAGATACAGTATATGAGAAGAACCACAGACACATAGCCAACAATGCATGGGTACATAAACCTATATAATCTGGGGGGGAAGTCCCCTTAATCTCCTACTCAGTTCCGATCCCAATGACAGGTGCCATGCCACTATGCTGTGTCATCTCTTTCCAACCACTTGGTCGTCTTCCTAGCATAGTAAAACAGGAGACCTAGTAAAGTCCTACCAGCATTTGTGTTTGTCAGCCCCTCCACCAGCCCCAGCAGACATATCTGGGGTGTTGGGGAGAGCGCAATCCCAGAGACTCCACTAAATGTACCAACCACCCCGCTCCAGAAAGGCTGCAATACCGGGCACGTCCAGAAAATGTGAAAGAAATCACCCTCAGCCCCCTGACAACGCCAGCACTGTGATGAGACCTCTGAATTTAGGCGATGCATCCTAGTAGGGGTAAAATACGCCCTATGGAGGATTTTAAATTGAATCAGCCGGTCCCTAAGGGACACCAGCTGTTTGAATGGTGCATCCCACATATCGGACCAGTCATCATCATCCATCTCTGGAATGTCTATCGACCATACCACAGGGAATCCCTGGCCGACTAAGTTAAATTTTAGGAGGTATCCCGCATAAAATGGGGATGATCCTACGTAGCGGATTTAAGTCTCCAGAGTAGTGTCACGACCGCAACAGTCCCCCGACTCCCACTAAAGAAAGTGTAAAAGACCTGCACGGGCCATAACGTCGGAAAGACCTCGCCCCACCAACCATGTAAATCACCTCAGAGACCCTAACGCGAGAGGGGTTGTGGGGTCTATACAGACGACCCCGACCACCTCCCCGACTGTTTGTGTTTACGACCATCCTGAAATGATCCAGAGGACAAAATGATACGATCCTTCTGCTGGTTCACCAACCTTTCTCTACTGT
>BLSH010305993.1:103582-128626 GCA_018402905.1 Glandirana rugosa | reverse complement strand
GAGTGTGCTATCTGGGCATTTCATGGCCTCCAAAACTGAGATAGGTAGTGTGGGGTGAAGGCATAAATTTTTGCCCTTAGAAATCCTGAAGGTGGTGATTGGTTTTCGGGGTCCCGTACACCGATAGGCTCCCAATAAGTCTCACACATGGGGTATCCCCGTACTGAGGAGAAGCAGCAGAATGTATTTTGGGGTGTAATACCACATATACCCATGGCATATGTGAGCAATATATCATTTCAATAACAACTTTGTGAATTTTTTTTTTTTGGTCATCTTTCAATCACTTATGACAAAAAAATAAAATATTCAATGGGCTCAACATGCCTTTCAGCAAATTCCTTGGGGTGTCTACTTTCCAAAATGGGGTCATTTGGGGGGGGTTTGTACTGCCCCTCCATTTTAGCACCTCAAGAAATTAGATAGGCAGTCATAAAATAAAAGCTGCGGAAATTCCAGAAAATGTACCCTAGTTTGTAGACGCTATAACTTTTGCGCAAAGCAATAAATATACGCGATTTGGCTTTTTTTTTTACCCGAGACGTGGCTGAATGCATTTTGGCAAAAATTTATGACTAAAATTTAGTTTATTGTATTTTTGTAATAACAAAGTTGAAAATATCATTTTTTTTCAAAATTTCCATTCTATTTTTGTTTATATCGCAAAAATTAAAAAGCGCAGTGGTGAACAAATACCACCAAAAGAACGCTCTATTTGTGGGAAAAAAAGGAATTTAGTTTGGGTACTGCATTGCATGACCGCTCAATTACCATTTGAAGCGGCGCAGTGCCAAATTGAAAAAAGGGCTCCGGTCCTAAAGCTGGAAATCCTTCCAGTCCTTAAGTGGTTAACTAGAACTTTCTGATGTGTTTAAAGTAAAGTAGCTGGAAGTTTCAAGGATCCACGTGCCTGTTTTTGCTTTTTCTTTTTTCTTTATAAAGGTTGGTAATGTGTGTACTTACATTTAGCAAATGACAATCTTAAACCCTAGAGATGTTCTGTACACTCACGAATCATGTCATACAATTCACCAGGACTACTGTTATAAACCCACAAGAAATCAATCCAGACTTTTCAAAATGTTTGGGCTTATTCAACATGGTGCAAAGAGCAAAATGCAGCATAGCTTTAATTTTGTATTGGTGTATCTTTAGAAAAAGTGAATTCCATTTGGTTTGGTATTGTTCCTGCTTCTAAGCTCCTAACTCTTTTGAATAAAAGTCTATTCATTCATTTTCTACTAGAACAGGAAAGATTATAAATTGTGGAGATTCAACACTAGGTGGCAACAGTGTTATTGCATTCATTTTATTGTTACAGCAACCTAAGCAAACAGAGATCACATCTCAATCCAAGCTTGAACATGCCTAGAAATTCTCTTCAACAAGTCCTTGGAGCATGCAAATTCTTTCACCAAGCTGCTCTGAAATTCGTGCTTTCACTTGTCCATTGTTTGGGAAAAGACCATGCTAGTACTTCCATAACTACATAGAATAAATCATTTCCATCCATCACCTTATTTACAGCTGTTAAATGTTACACTTTTGAGTACAATATGTTAACTATTTCTATCCACAAAAACGTAAACTAGACTTATGATAAAAATGCCCTGAAATTTAACACAATTAAGAAATTGCAACTTTCACAAGCTACACAATGCCTTGAACCAGCACCCATTTGTATATCATTGTAGTCTGCCCTAGATGTGTGAGTACACACACACACTCACGACTAAATGCACAGATACTGTACTGCCACTACAGTGATTTTATGTAATATTTGTTAAAAATATTGTTAGCCTGAATGGTAGCATCTTAAAAGTCCCTAAGGTTTTATAAAAGATCTGACATAATATTAATAAATGAACCTGAAGCACTACATACAATCATCTACTATGCAGATCTCAGAGCCATCAAAAGAACATAAATTGTGTGAAGTTAATAATAAAGCATGCACTCTCAAATTGGATATTGAACAGCAGTAATAAGTGAATATGCACAAGTTTGATTTGCTGGGGGTTTGGTGAATGCCGGTTGAAAGTGGCAGAACATGAAATTATCTGTGAATCACATTGAAGTCCATCAGGTAAGAGACATGGCAGTACATTCTGGCCATTTTTAAAGCTCATAGGCAAGTTGTTAAAAAATAGATATAAAAGGGACATATACCAATCTAAAATATAGAAATTTTGATGTATCTGTAGTTTCCTTATTTTGGAGTAGAGTACAAGACACAAAGCTGGTATTCTTAGACCATACTGTATGTTATAGGATTGCTACCTTCAGGTGATTGGACACTGGCAAAAAGCTTGCTAGGTTTCCCCTTATAGTGTATCCATATAACCTGATGGTTCAAACAAGCGCTTAACCTCAAAGGGCAGCTTCTCAATCTTCTCAATCTGCTTCTTGCAAAGAAATTCCATCGACCAACACTTAAGCCATAGGTTCCATCTCATGTGAACAGAGTGCCCACCCGTGAAAGCTGCCCTATGCAGTCTTCCTAAGCATCCACTGAGAAACTAAAACCTCAAGAAAAAACTTCTAGGAGCTGGTAAATGGCAGGATCTTCGGGGTCTGATTCTCTGGGACGGGCCTGAGCTTCCTACAAACTTTGGAAAATGTCTACTACAGCCACCGGCATCTGCAGAGCCACTCCAACCAGAAAGAAGAGTGCTTTAAAGAAGGCCTCTAACCTCTTATCTGTGGTGTCTTTTTCAAGACTGGAACTTCCTCCACTGGCATTGTCAGGTCCTATTTAAATAAAAACAGCAGGGTCAACAGCCAGAGAAACGCATTACTTCTATGAGGTACTGGTGAGCTTCATAGTGAAAATACTTTCTCCAGATGAGCTTAATCAGAAAACATCGCCTCTTGTAAGTGAGGGTGCTCAGAAAGGACTGAATTTTTGGCACTGGGATGGAAAACCAGTCACTTTGGGGGAAGGATTCCGGCGTAAGTTAGGGTTAATGCGTACCACCTCTATCAGGAAGCCCACCATGGTCTTTGATGTCTGAGACCGCCCTGGGCCTTGAGAATCCTCCAGGAAGAACTCATTTACGGCTGATCAAAAAAAGGAAAAAGGGAAAGGAAAGCATCCATGTTTGTGTCCCAGACATTCAAAGCTAGGACCCCTAAGCCTCCCTTGAAACACAAGATATGGAAGTCTGTGCCCCTGAAACAGTGGAAACAATGGATAAAGGGCAGGGATTCAGAGCTAAACTGACCCTTTGGGGAGACATTGCAGGGAAAGCTTTTTAAGGGGCCCTCCTTACTTGATTAAGGGATTTGTGAGCCTATCCAACCCCCCCCCCCACCTCTCTGCCTACATTCCACTATAAGCAGAGGCACTTGCCATGTCCATAGCTGCAGGACCAGCAGGCCCAGTCTTTACACATTAAGGAGGGCGTGCCTTACAGGACTCTCAAAGACTTGACTCCCCTGGATCATTTTCATGGATCACTGCCTTGGATCTCTATAGCACCCTGCCAGGGGTCATTGGTTACACTGGAGATCACTGCCCACATAATCCAGCGCCAACTGTCAGACATTACATGGTGCCATCACTTTTATGCAGGGTATGGTCCCCTCTTGGACTGATTGCCATATTGATTGATCCGGATCAAGTCCACCTCTGCCCACAAAGGGGTGTAAGAAACCGGTTAAAAGTCATTGGGAACTGACTTCACAAGAGAGATCTTCAGAAAGAACAAGAGGCACGAGGATCACCTAAGGACACTAAAAACTGCGGGTTATCAGAGCTGGGAGGGGTTAAGTCTGGCATATTCCTACTTTTTTGGCCAATGTCCATTCGTCTAAAAGTGGCAGTATAAGTAGTCATACATCTATGATGTACAATTTAAAAAATACAGGTTTGGCTGGTGCCTTAACTCTGACTATGATCACTATTCCCATTGAGGAGTCAGATTGAATTTAGCCATGAATATGGATGCCTAAGTCATCTTCAAACTGAACTGCCCAATGAAATCATCGCTGTATTTATTTGTTTGGCCTCTGTGCAAGATACTCCTGTTTGAGCATCTACTTTTTCAGGTTTATTTTGCATGTATTTGCGTGTATTTGTGCGCATTTTTGCTTATATGTGTTCGCGCATTTTCGGAAATGTGCGAAAACTAATTCTTGCATTCTTGTTCTGCACAATATGTAAATGGGAATTTGTGCGCGCATGAGGCGTTACTTACTGACCAAAAAAATTGGATTTTTTTGACTTACAGTAAAATCCCTTTCTCAGAGTTCGTCGACAGGCACAGCGACTCTTAGGACTAAGTGGGTTATACTGCCCTCTTCAGTAGTTTACTAGGCAGAACAGGCAATTCTAACAGCAAAAAAGAACAGTAACAGACACAGCCCCTCCCAGGGGGCAGTCCCCACTGGCAGATAACCCCACACCCAGCTGCTGCTAGCTCAGTTCGTAACAAGCAGTGCAACATCCAGAGGGGTGGGTGCTGTGCCTGTCGACAAACTCAGAGAAAGGAATTTTACGCTAAGTCCAAAAAATCCCGTTTTCGCTTTTGTTCGTCGACAGGCACAGCGACTCTTATGACTAAGTGGGACGTCCAAAAGCAGTGCTAAAAATGAGGGGTGGGTAACAGCACAACAACAGAACTACACCCAACTGAACCCTCGGTGAGGAACCACACGTGTCTCACACGGCCGCCTGCAAAACTTTGCGGCCAAACGCAGCATACGAGGATGCTAAAACATCAACTTTGTAAAACTTTGAGAAGGTGTGCACAGAGGTCCAAGTAGCCGTCTTCCACACTTGAGATACAGACGCCTGATGTCTAAAAGCCCAGGAAGTGCTAAACACCCTGGTAGAGTGAGCCATGACCAGAAAGGGAGGCTCCAGACACCAAACAGCATAGGCTCGGGTCACCATCTGTCTAATCCAGCATGAG
Source organism: Glandirana rugosa (assembly GCA_018402905.1). NCBI lineage: Eukaryota > Metazoa > Chordata > Amphibia > Anura > Ranidae > Glandirana > Glandirana rugosa. The sequence goes on along the minus strand of BLSH010305993.1, from coordinate 123,710 downwards.
ATAGTGGCCGAGGCCGCCAAACCTTTGCGCGGGCCATCCACCACAACAAAAAGAGCGTCTGACCTCCGAAAGGAGGTCGCAGACACCAGATACACCCGCAGGGCCCGAACGACATCCAGGGAGTGCAAAGCAACCTCCTTAGGGTGAGACGGGCGCGAACAAAGCGAAGGAAGGACAATGTCCTCATTGATGTGGAAAGATGACACCACCTTTGGCAAAAAAGAAGGTGACGGGCGCAAGACCGCCTTATCCTTATGTAGGACCAGATAAGGAGACCTACAAGACAGAGCCGCCAACTCAGACACCCGCCGGGTGGATATGATAGCTACCAGGAAAGCCACTTTCTGCGAAAGCAACTGCAGAGAGATTTCCCAGATATTCTCAAAGGGCAGCTTCTGAAGCACCGGGGGGACCAAATTGAGGTCCCATGGCGCCAAAGGCAACCGCACCTGAGGGGCAACATGCCAAACCCCCTGCATGAAAGTACGAATCAATGAATGCCTCGCCAAAGGATGCTGAAAAAAGATCGCCAGAGCAAAAACCTGACCCTTGATAGTGCTCAATGCCAGTTTCTGGTCGAGGCCCTTCTGTAGGAAGGCCAGGACTCGAGACACAGAGAAAGAACGAGGATCCCCCCCCCCCTCCCGCCCGGCTTAGCACCAGGCGATGGTAAATCTTATGTGAAGTGGCCTTACGGGCCTTCAACATGGTACGAATCACCGAGTCCGAGACCCCTCGAACCCTCAACACCTGGGATTCAATAGCCAGGCCGTTAAATCCAGAGAGGGTAAAGCAGGATGCAGGATGGGTCCCTGGGACAGAAGATACTCGTGAAGCAGGAGCCGCCAGGGAACGTCCTCCACCATCCGTACTACGTCTGCGTACCAAGGACGCCGCGGCCAATCTAGAGCTACCAGAATAGTCGGTAAACCCTCCGCTTCTATTCTGCGCAGAATGCATGGAAGCAGTTTCAGAGGAGGAAAGGCATAGATGAGTCGATACCGAGCCCACGGAGCTACAAGAGCATCCGCCGCGTCCACTAGGGGGTCCCTTGTCCTGCTCACGGAGGTCTGCACCTTTCAATTGAGATGGGACGCTAGTAAGTCCACGTCCAGGACCACTCTCCCTGGTCCAGGCGCTGACGACTGAGATAGTCTGCCTGCCAATTTTCTACACCTGGTATGTGGACAGCAGAGATTGCCGGAACGTGGCTTTCTGCTCAACGCAGGATGGGAGCTACCTCTGAGGCTGCAGCTGAGCTTCTCGTCCCACCCTGGTGGTTCACGTATGCCATGGCCGTGGCACTGTCCGACTGAATCTGGACAGGGCACCCATGTAGTCTCGACGTCCAATGGGAAAGGCAGCACCAAATCGCCCGCAATTCCAGGACGTTGATCGGGAGACGAGACTCCTCCGGAGACCACCGTCCCTGGGCTGAGAGCAGCCCTGAGGACTCCACCCCAGCCTGTCAGGCTGGTGTCCATCGTGATCACTGTCCATGAAGGGGGAGGAAGGACTTCCCCGACCGAAGAGCCAGGGACCGCAGCCACCACACCAGAGCAGCGAGGCCCTTACTTGATGATCCATCCTGATCACCCAATCCAGTTAAGATGGGGACCTGTCCCATCTCAGGAGAATCTCCCGTTGCAGAACCCGGGTGTGGTACTGAGCATAAGGGACCGCCTCAAAAGGAGGCCACCATGAGGCCCAGGACCCGCATGCAAAACTGGAGTGAGGTCCATTTCTGGGACAGCAGGGACCGAACCGCCGACTGAAGCGTCTGCCTCTTGGTTGGCGGAAGGAAAACCTTCGCCTGGGCTGCATCCAGGATCAGCCGCAGATATTCCAGGCGGTGAGACGGAATCAGAACCGACTTCGGGAGGTTGATCGCCCATCCAAACTCCTGCAGAGTGTGCAGGGCGATTGTCACATTGTCCCTGAGTGCTGGAGCCGACTCCGCTCGCAGGAGAAGGTCGTCCAGATACGCCACCACCGCGATGCCCCTCTGCCTCAGCAGAGCCAGAACCGGGGCCAGCAGTTTGGTGAAAGCACGAGGTGCCGATGCCAGGCCAAACAGGAGGGCCACAAACTGGTAGTGATCCTCCCCAACCACAAAGCGCAGGAAGCGCTGGTGCTGGGCGCAGCTGGGAACATGCAGGTACGCATCTTTGATGTCGAGGGAGGCCAGGAAATCGCCATGGTGCAGGGTTGCCACTACCGAACGGACCCGCACAAACTTGTTGAGGTCCTTCAAGTCCAGCATGGAACGAACCCCGTCCTCCTTTCGAACCATGAAAAGGTTGGAATAAAACCATTGGGAATGTTCCGCCCGTGGAATGGGAACAATCACCCCTTGACCCAGCAGGTCCTGCACAGCCCCGAACAGGGCCCACAGCCTGTCCGCAGGCAGCTGCAGGTTGGAGGCAAAGAACCTGTCTGGGGGGCGGGAACAGAATTCTATGCTGTACCCCGAGGAGACCACCTCGAGCACCCAGCGGTCCGAGATGCGGGAGGACCATCTGTCTGCGGACCCCAGGAGACGTCCCCCCACCCGAACACAGGGCGGGGGCAACCCTTCATGCGGTGGAGACCTTGTCCTCTGGCTTGGCACGCTTACGAGGCCAGGAACGATTCTGTCCGCCTGTGGGGGCCCTGGTGGGCTGTGAACCCTTGAACGGAAGGGACGAAAAGGCAGCCTAAGGGCTGGAAAGGAGGGGCCCTGTTGGCGACGGGGGTCCGAACTCCTCCTAGACTCCGGGAGGAGGGTGCTCTACCCTCCCGTGAGATTCATCCAAGGGATCACCGAAGAGCCGACCCCCCCAGAAAAGGCAAGTCCACCAGGGCCTTCTTAGAAACCTGGTGTGCGGACCAACACTTCAGCCAAAGCCACCGCCTGGCCACCACCGAGACTGCGGACGCCTTGGATATCAGGGGGGCCGCATCCAGGGCTGCATCGTACAGATACTGAGCCCCTCGGATCATGCGATCTGCAAGATCCACACACTGAGGAGACGCCTGCGTCTTGCACAACTCGCTGTGTAGCAGCTTCGCCCACTCACTGAGCGATTGCGACACCAGCGCAGAAGCCACAATGGGCCGCATGGCAGACCCCGTTAAAACAAATAGGGATCTGATGCAAGCTTCAGCCTTCTTGTCAGCCAGGTCCTTAAAGGACGGCGTGCCTTCCACCGGGATGGTGGTCGCCTTACTCAGGCAGGCCACAGGGGGATCAACCACGGGAGGTGATGCCCACTTCTTCAATAATCTATCCTCAAAGGGATAACGCACAGTAAAATGCTTCAGAACGGGGACGGAGCTATGAACAAACTTATCCAGAAAATCAACATACGGAAAGACCTTAGCCCGGTCTATGTGACCCTAAGGGAACGGGCACCCTCCGAGAGGGTCCCTCTGCTTCTTCCAGTTGCAGAGTCTCACGCACCAGGAGCCACTTGCTGCTGCTGTCCGCCGCTGTCGCTGCCTTCACCACTCCTGCTGCCCACACTGCCGCCGTGCCCAGAGCCGCTACCGCCAGGGAGATCTGTGCCATGCTGGGGGGTAAATCGGTGCCAGAACTGGCCAGGACCGCCCCTAGGCACACACAGGCCTTCCACTTGTAGAAACCACAGGAAAATGGCTGCCGATGCACACTAGAGGCTGAAACCTCGTGTAACAGTGCAGCGGCTACACCAAAATGGACGCCGAACGCTCCCCTGCATGTAAATGCGGCGGGCTACAAGAAAATGGCGGCCGGGCACCAGCAAAATGGCCGACGATCCCGACCACCGAGCACGAGGCAAGAGGAAGGGGGGGCAGGGGGTGAGGCGGACCAGCTAGGGCCCATACACCCATTACGCCCTGGGAGCCCCGGTGAGGGGGAGGGGGTGCGACAGTGGGGCACCGGAGGGGTGGAGGAGGGGCACGAGCGAGGAAGAGGGGGGGAGACCACCCACTACGCTCACCCTGGAGGGGGGACGTACTTACCCCATTTAGTCGGGCGGTGCGGGGGATCCCACCCGAGACAACTTACACTCTCCCGGCTAGGCCGGAGGGAGCTGTCGGCCCTGGGCGCACAGCATGCGATGGCGGGGCGTTTAACGTGCAGGGCCACCCCGTCCGGTCGGGGCTTGTCGCGGTCGACCCAGCGCGAAGCATCCAGTCTAACTCGTGATGGCTGGCTGGGGAGACTACCTGGATCCAAGAACCAGCCTGTCACCCAGCACGGCTGCTTGATTGTAGTCTTCATCTGTGAGGCTGTCCCAGGACAGCCAAAGTGGACCAAAGAGGTACCACAGATCCCAACAGGGAGCCTAGGTCTAACTCCTTGCACTAGGCAGAAAAAACTGAGCGAGCAGCAGCTGGGTGTGGGGTTATCTGCCAGTGGGGACTGCCCCCTGGGAGGGGCTTTGTATGTTACTGTTCTTTTTTGATGTTAGAACTGCCTGTTCTGCCTAGTAAACTCCTGAAGAGGGCAGTATAACCCACTTAGTCCTAAGAGTCTCTGTGCCTGTCGACGAATGAAAAAGAAAGCTGATTTTTTTTTTTTTTTTACTGAAGAATGCACAGTGCTTGTTTGCGTGCCTGTGTGCATAGGCGCGTTACAATTTTATTTTAGCTCCGTAAAAAAAAAAAAAAGCTGTACTAAGCTTTTTCAGGCTGCAGTTTGCAAGAGGCCTTTAATGGTCATAGAACATCTCAACACCTACTGTATTTGAAACAAAACTGGTTTGAAGAAGGCAAGAAAGGCCCTGCAAAGTTGGGGTTCTCAAAAGTTCACTGAATAGTTACCTGGTACACAAGGCCAGGCCAGATATTGCTTCTCTATTCCACAATCACTGGGAACGTCAAATGTCACTTGGAGCTTCATTAATGGACTGGCATACATTAACATGACAACACTGCAGGAAAGACTTTCACAATTCTACACCACAGCTACATCAGCAATGATTTCAAAACCAGCTGTCCAAGGCTTTAGGTTTGTGGCTGGTTTCCATATTTCCTACAGTATATGCTTCACATGTTAACTTTTAATATGGTTCTCCAAATATATACAGCTTGTGAAGGATGCCACAAATGGAACCTGGATGGGAGATATGTATTTACATTATTTGGGTTGTGGTCCCTTTAAAAGGGGACGAAAGTAATCAGTTGAGAGGACTGGCAAGTCCTGATATTAGGCCTGGAATTTCAGGCTCGGAGAGATTTTAGTGGTGTAGCACTACCCCCGTAGGAGCGGCTTAGTATGTTCTGTCCATTACTCTGCCTCTCAACCCCAATAGCAACAACCTCAGTCCCCTCTGGCACACCTGGCTTTCAGCTTCAGCTTCCTCTTGAAAGAGGGATGGAAGGCCTTCAGGATCTGTTACCAGCATAGGAGATTGGGGATCTTCCTACTCTTCAAAAGGTGAACTTTGGGGCACAAACTCAGGAGCTTCTGGTTTGAGCATCCCTGTGTCAGTCGCCTTGGGAGAAGAAGAAGGGGGGGGGGGGTGGCAGGCCCTGTTTGTTGGGAAGGCCATAGCCAATCCATCCCCATCTTTTAATTCTCACTGTCCTCATCCTCTTCTTTAAGGGGCACAGACTGAGACCTAGTCACTGGTCGTGATCTCTGCGAGGCCACGGGTGTGGACTGTGAATCTGGCGGTGCTGGTAGCCGAACTGCTTCTGACAGAGGCAATAGATGGTTGCGGTGCCAAGTCTTCAGCGGACCTGTGCTCCCTTCTGGCCGGATTTGATACATTGGCAGTCCTGGCAGCTGCTTTCAAATAACATAGGGCTGTGACCTCCAGCGATCAGCCAACTTCTGCTTTCCAGGGACACCCAGATTTCTCAGCAGCACCTTGTCACCCGGTTGTAAGTCCTGCACCCGTACCCTGAGGTCAAAGTTTTGTTTGTTCCTCTCTCCCTGGGCAACTGAGGCAGCTTGAGCCTTCTCATAGGCGCTCTTCAGACTTTTCCATAAGCCGTCCACATACCCTCCGTGGGAGGTGGTTGAGGTATGGTCTAAGGACGTGCCAAAGGCCAAGTGTACTGGCAGCCAGGCCTGCCGTCCGAACATCAGACGATAGGGAGAGTATCCTGTGGCATCATTTGCGGTGCTATTGTAAGCATGCACAATAGCGGCTATATGCATGCTCCAGTGCTGCTTTTGTTCTGAAGTCAAAGTCCCAAGCATGTTCAGGAGGGTTCACCTGGCTGAAGATCACCCTGAGGATGGTACAGGTGGTTCTGGACTTCTTAATGCCTAACAGGTCTAAGAGTCTCTTGATGAAGCTGCTCTCGAAATCGCTCACTTGATTGGAATGTATACATTGGGGCAGGCCATAGTGCAGAAAGAACTTCTCCACTCTTAGCCACCGTAGAGGCTTGTTGGTCCCTCGTGGGAAATGCCTGGGCATACCGAGTGAAGTGGTCAGTCACTACCAGGATATCCCCCTGCCCGCTCAGATCAGGATCCAAGCAGAGAAAGTCAATGCACACCAGTTCCATGGGTCCCCGACTCTGAAGATGGCCCATTGGGGCAGCTCTGTGAGGAAAAGTCTTTCTTTGGATAAATCTAATGCAGGGGTGGCAATAGCCTTCAACTTCAACCCACATGCAGGGCCAATAAAACCGGTCCATCACCAGGTGGAAAGTCCTCTCGGGCCTTAGATGGCCATGTTTTCATGCAGGGCAGCTTATACTGTCCCCCTGTGTTTCTCTGGCAGGAACAATCGCCATATTTCTTCAGTGTCATCAGAGGGGCCGCTTCGGTAGGCCACCCTTGATGCAGCTGCAACCGATCCCACTCTCGTTGCAGTAGGCGGGCTTCCTTCTGGAGGTCAGTAAGGAGCAGGTCAGGGCTTTGCTTTCCAAGGCCCTCAATGCCAAGCCACATAGAGGGTCTTCCAATTGGTTCCTCCGAAAGTCTTTCTTAGAGATTTTTGGCAAACCTTCATCCCTGACTTGGGTGACATTGCAATAACTTCTGGGGACACCAGCAGCTGATACTCCAATGTCTTCGGCCCTGGATCCCCCTCCAGTTTGGTGTTCTGCTCCTTGACATAACGCTCGTACCCCTTCGGGGGTCAACTGGGTCCATTTTTCTGGAAGGTCTCTAGAACAATGGGGCCTTCTTGACAGAGCATCTGCGTCTGTTTCTGACCCCAGGTCGATACTTCAGGCTGAAGGTGAACCCTGATAGGGCAGCCAACCATCTGTGACCAGTGGCGTACAACTTGGCGGTAGTGAGGATATAGGTGAGGGGGTTGTTGTCAGTCTTGATCACAAACTCGCCTCCATACAGGTAATGCCTCAGCTTATCCACCACTGCCCACTTCAAGACCAAGAACTCAAGTTCGTGCGTGGGATAGTTCTTCTCGGCGGGTGCCAGGCTCCAACTTACATAGGCAACAGGTCGTAGGTGACCGTCATGTTCTTGATACAGCACCCTGCCTAGCCCATCTCAACTGGCATCCACATGTAGTTCGTATGGCTTCGTTGGATCCGCAGAGGCCAGGACTGGAGCAGTTGTTAGGCTCCATTTCAGCTGCCTAAAAGCCTCTTCACATTGAGCAGTCCACTGTTCCTGAATGGACTCTCTGGTTTTCTGGGACCTCCAGCTGGTTTGACAGGCTTCGTCAGATCTGGGTCATCGTCTTCCTCTTTGCTTTTCAGTAGCTCATTGAGTGGGAGAGCTATTTTAGCGAATCCCTCGACAAATCTTCTGTAATAGGAACTGAATCACAGATATGACCTGAGCTGGATCACATTAGTGGGCCTGGGTCAGGAGGTGACGGCTTACAGCTTCTGGGGGTTAGTGACCACTCCGTCAGCAGACATAATATGACAGAGGTAGTTGATCTAGGGTTGATAAAACTGGCACTTCTCCAGAGACAGCTTCAACCCCTCATCATGGAGTCTCTTGAGGACCTTCTCCAGACGTGCTTCGTGCTCCTCTAGGGTCTTCCCGAAGACAAATATGTCCCCTAGATACACCAACACTTCTATCAGGTTTATGTCACCCACTGTCCTCTCCATGAGCCTTTGGAAGGTGGCTGGGGAGCCAGACAAACCCTGAGGCATACGGTCGAATTCAAAGAATCCCACCGGGGTAATGAAGGCGGTCTTCTCCCAATCCTCAAGATGCATGCAGATTTGATAGTACCCGCTCTTCAGGTCCAGTACGCGGAACCATTTTGCCCCTGAGAGGCTCTGCAATGCATCCTCTAGCCGTGGGGAGGTGTAGTGATCGGGAATAGTCCTGCAGTTCAGCGTTCTGTAGTCGATACATAGCCTCAGTGGCGCATTCTTCTTCCGTACCACTGCATATGGACTTTGGGACTCTTGGATGATACCTACTTTCTTTAGTTCTGCCAGTTGTTCACGCAGGTCTTCCAAGTCCCCTAAAGGAATCCGTCTGACTCTTTCGCTGAATGGCTTATCCTCCTGAAGGCAGATCTGGTGTTGGGCACTCCTTGAACAACCCACATCAAATTCACTCTTCGAGAATACAGCCTGCCATCTCAGGAGCTGAGTCTTGGCCCTTTCCTTTCACGCAGGTGAGAGGAGCATTCTTCGGATATAACTCCTCGGCAGGGATTCCATCCTTTGCTCTCCCACTAAATCAGACAGTGAGACTGGGGTGGCCGAATTCACTTGTCCCAGCAACATCCGAGCCAGCATCTTCAGTGGCAAGGCTGCTATGTTGATCAAAATCCCCCCGTGACTTCTTTGCAATGCTTTGGTTGAAACCACTTCGGGAATCATCTCCACTCCTGGTATCTTCCCTATGGTGGTCCACTTCAAGGACGATAAAAGGGCCTGGTTGCTTCCAATTGAGCTTGACTGATGCTCACAGACAGGTTACCTCACCAGGCTGCAACACCTACTCATTGCAGTCCAAATGCCAGATCATTCCTACTCCTTCAGCTGGGGCCTTCTGTTCTTGTACCAGGCGCTGATAGGCTTGCTTCAGCATGGGGTACACATTCAAAAGTTGAAGTGTCTGGCTCCAGAACAAGAGGCGTCAACAGTATTCTGACCAGATCAGTGTTAGTCCCGATAATGACAGAACTCTTGCCGGCCCCTGGTGAGCGAGGACAGACCACTGTCAAAGTTTCAAAGGTCTCAGCTTTCCTGCCTATGGAAGAGTCAAAGGTCAGTTTAACTGGGAGATGGCCATCGTAAGGGAAGTTCTGAGTCCCAATTCCCCATATCTTTAACTCTTCTAGCTTCTGCAATGGCAGGTGCTTGAGGAGCCTGTCATAGAAGTCTCTGTAGAGGAGGGTCACTTGAGCTCGGGTATCCAAAACAGCCTTGGTGTAGATTCCCTCTACTTGGATGGGGACAACAGGAGAGAGTCCCACCAGCTTGTCAGGAAGTTTGGAAAAAGTGGTGGCCTTGGCCTGTTCGGTGGCCAGTATCTGCACTCCTTTCTTGCAAAAATTTTGATCCGGTTTAGATCTTTGCTGAGTTTTGGGAGGCTGGTGTGCATTAACTCTCAGACGCTGGGCAACCCATGTTAAAGGAGACTGGACACTGGGTCGATCGGAGGCAACAACGGGGGCCCTCTGAGAGGGTTTGGACTCCCGCTGCCATCTCTTCGCGTTTTTGGCTTTGGAGCTAGCTACTGTAGATCGACACCCAGATGGCTCCTTCACCGGGGTCCGCTGAAGTTTCCCGCCGACTTCTGCCACTGCACTTAAGGCTTCGCTGGGCTTGGGCACATTCGTCCATCGTGTCCCACTCCTCCATAGTTGAAGCATACTTCATTGCTCATCGGCCTCTTGCCAGGGATGGCAGGTGGGGTTGCAAGCACACTTGCCTCCAACACTCTCATCGTGAGTCTTAGCGATTTTCCCTTCTGGCTTTAAGAGGGACAGCTCCCATAATGCTTTCACCACCTTTGCTGTGAGATCAGTCAGGTTCTCTTCATTTGGGCACTGAGCAAAGAAATGTCCTACTTCCCCACAGCGATGGCACTCCTCAGCTGGAGAAGAGGCAGCGCCCCTCCTCTCAATAGTAAGGGTGGGCACCACCTGCTTCACCTCCGAGAGTTATTGCTGCATATCAGCATGGGCTTCCATCACCTGCCCCACTGTCTTCTGAATCCAGCAGAATATCTGTTGTAGAGTGGTCTGCCCTTGGGCCAACTGGGTTATGACTTGGGCCAAAGTGTCAACAGCAATGCCAGGCCCTTCATCTGGTCTAGTCTCCAGTTCAGGTCCTGACTGTATAATGTAGGCTGTAGCACCATGTTCGGTACTCTTGGTAGACTCTGGCCTCACTTTCTTGGCTGCGATGAGATCCTCCTCCTCTCTAATGGCCTTCATGAATTTAGAGTAAGCAAGGTCACCTGGATTCCTGGCCTGAAGCTGCAGAACAATAGGATCCAATGGTTGTGCCCTCCTTTGCACCTGTGTCATTAAGGCTTTACTGGCAGCTTTGGCTTCCATCCTACCCTTCATTATGACTTGCTGAAGGATCTGGTCCAGCCGTGCAACATAGGCTGCTAGCCTCTCCCCCTCCATCTGGTACATGTGGTGGAAAAGGTAGATCAACTCCATGCAATCTTCCACTCTCCCATAAATTTCACGAATCACTTCCAGACATTCAGTAACAGAACAGTTGGGTTTGTCCCGCGTTAGGTTCAGAAGCTGTGGTCCACAGACTCTCAACTACTCTTTGTCTCTTTACTGCATCAGTCAATTCCCACTCTTCGACCACTTGGATGGCTTGATCTATCCAAGTATCAAAATCATCTTCTCCTGTGGATGTGGGAACTTTTCCTGAGAAGAACCGTAGTTTGCGATACCCATAATTGGTTGGCACTACTGGATTCTTAAGGAGCCCTGTGACAAGTCTCCCAAACTCGGCCACTAGGAGGGAAGGAGTGTCTTCAGAGGATGTAACTGGTTTTGAGGTGGTGACCTCTGGGTCTGACATGTGGCTTCCTGAGCTCCCTGGGAGAGAGCTCAATTCACCTGGATGAATTAGTGTAGTATTAGCATCTGCAGTCAGTTGGAAACTATCTTTCTGCAGAATGTCAGGAACTCCCTTCTTCCACTTGGTCAGGACATAGGTGCGATTTGAGCTGAGATTTGCCTTCACATGCAGTATCGACATTCTCTGGCTTATGCCTGAGGCAGCCCATGCTTGACAGACTTTGTCTTCTGTCCAGTCACTTGCCAGTTTTCTTCCCTGCACCACTGAATCATGGCTGCAGGGTCCATCTTGGCACTTGTAGGGGTGCGGTCTTGAGAAGTGGATTGCAGAGTAGCGTAAATACCCCGGACGAGCCCCTACGTGTAGCGCTACCCCGGTAGGAGCCGCTTAGTATGTTTTGTTCATTACTCTGCCTCTCAACCCCAAAAACAACCTTAGTCCCCTCTGGCACACCAGGCTTTGCTCTTTGAGTTAGTTCCCTTTAAGTGAAATACAGTGACTGAAAATGCATATAAGAGGTAACAAAAGAGTGTTTACTCAAGGAGAAATGTATTAAACAGCAAACTCTGGATGGACAATACCAGAATAAGTATATCAAGTAATTTGGATAATAAACCAGTATGATGTGTTCAAAGCAGATTCAATATGCTATTATCTATGAATAACTATGCACATGTGCACAGGAGTGGGTACAGGAGAGCAGGGGGGTGACACCTATAATGTCAAACTACTCTCCCCTGATCACTTATGTGATACCAGCAAACTGCAGAAGTACAGAAATAAACCCAATAAATAGTAGATAAACAGGTTAAACTTTAACAAATTAATAGGTAAATTGGTACAACTCTAGCACAGTAATAGATTCAGCAATTCTCAACTTGCTCTAAGAGAGAATTCTCAGGTAACTGTTAAATCACCACTAGCTGAGTGAATATTGATGTTTACTAAGTGGGAGGAATGGACCACTGGTATGCTGTAGATGATTAGTGTTCTTGAATGAAAGTTCAGGAGATCTTCAACCGGTCATATGATTCAATGGTATACACCAATAAACTGTAGTTGCAACAAATAAATCTCCAGAAAGTTCACTGTAGAGAACTTAACTTATTAGTATTCACAGTGATCACTGCCTTTTGAATGAATCACAGGTACTATAAGTCACAGCAATTCAACTGAACAGTACATTTGTAATCCAACTTAGTATGTCTATTTTCAAAAGGTTAAGGCCCTGTACTCTGCCTATACTGTGTTGCAGTACAAATGAACAGTGTCTGTAACAAAAGGGCTTTTTGCCCGCTCACCCACAGGATCACTGGATGGAAATAGCTGGTCCGCTGGTGTATCTGATGATGATGATGATAGGGATGATGATCACTCTGGCCTCCGGCTCCTGGAATCGGCCTTCACTGCACGCCTTCCTGCAGCTCTTCCCAATCGATCGCTACAGCTGCCCGCTGGGTCTGGAACATTAGAGCTAGTCGTGCAGATCATATGCTGGGACACTGTAGAAATGCAGCCCACTGGATCACTGTGTGTAAGCCACAGGCCGCAGTCCCGCTGTAGGAGCACACAAGGCCCTTGCTGATCGATCGCGCGTTCCCAAGAGACTGGAGCAGGCCTCAGCTTCTGCTTAAATAGTCTCCCCCATGAGGCCTTGCTTCTCCCAGCAACCTTCCTGGTAGCTTTTACTTAAACTCTCCTCTATTGGCTGCTGTAACTGTCCCTCCTATTGGCTTTGCTTCTTATGCTCAAGAAACATAGGAGACTAGCAGTGTGTAACCCAAAACCTCTGTGTGGGTCCTGCTCTGCAAACAGCAGCAGAGAGAGAGCTTATACAGGGAAATGACAAGCAGCATAGAGGGATACCTGTTACAGTGGGAAAGGGCCTCCAAACCGGACTATGGAGACTGTGGTCCTGAAAGGGTTAACCTACCTGCAAGAGGGGGCTGAAAGGGGCAGAAGGCAATTAGCAGGTGCCTGAGAGATGGTCAGTGCGGAACTACACAATTATAGTATCTCACAAAAGTGAGTACACCCCTCACATTGTTGTAAATATTTTATTATATCTTTTTATGTGACAACACTGAAGAAATTACACTTTGCTACAATGTAAAGTAGTGAGTGTACAGCTTGTATAACAGTGTACATTTTCTGTCCCCTCAAAATAACTCAACACACAGCCATTTATGTCTAAACCGCTTGCAACAAAAGTGAGTACACTCCTAAGTGAAAATGTCCAAACTGGGCCCAAAGTGTCAATATTTTGTGTGGCCACCATTATTTTCCAGCACTGCCTTAACCCTCTTGGGCATGGAGTTCACCAGAGCTTTACAGGTTGCCACTGGAGTCCTCTTCCACTCCTCCATGACATCACAGAGCTGGTGGATGTTAGAGACCTTGCGCTCTTCCACCTTCAGTTTGAGGATGCCCCACAGATGCTCAATAGGGTTTAGGTCTGGAGACATGCTTGGCCAGTACATCACTTTTACCCTCAGCTTCTTCAGCAAGGCAGTGGTCGTCTTGGAGGTGTGTTTGGGGTCGTTATGTTGGAATACTGCCCTGCGGCCCAGTCTCCAAAGGGAGGGGATCATGCACTGCTTCAGTATGTCACAGTACATGTTGGCTTTCATGGTTCCATCAATGAACTGTAGCTCCCCAGTGCTGGCAGCACTCATTCAGCCCCAGACCATGACGCTCCCACCACCATGCTTGACTGTAGGCAAGACACACTTGTCTTTGTACTCCTCACCTGGTTACCACCACATACGCTTGACACCATCTGAACCCAATAAATTTATCTTGGTCTCATTAGACCACAGGACATGGCTCCAGTAATCCATGTCCTTAGTCTACTTGTCTTCAGCAAACTGTTTGTGGGCTTTCTTGTGCATCAGCTTTAGAAGAAGCTTCCTTCTGGGAGGACAGCCATGCAGACCAAAATTGTAGTGCTAGGAATTAGGTGACAATGTGCAAAATAAATAAATGAATAATCCAGGAAAACAATATACAAGATATCATCAAAACCATCCAAGAGTGTGGGAATTGTGTACAGATATAAAGTTCAATGCCGTGCGTCAAATCAATTCAAATCCAAGAGAGCAAGACAGAATTCGATCAAATAATAGGATGGACTCTTACCAGAGATGTTGGATCCTCTCAGTCATACGACCGGGGGGGGGGGGGGGATCAATCAGGCTCATGTGGTTTCCCACCACAGGGGTCCAGCCGTGCTTTCCACTAGGTGCTCCAGGTAAGTGTCCTCAGCATCCAGGAGCAGTAATGGCAGGGTAAATAAAACTTGACATCTCCAATTCAAACAAACAATCAGGTGGGTCAGATCTTAAATGCTAAATTATGGGTTTCTCTTATCTTTACAATCTTGCCCTCCTGGCACTGTTGCATTTTGGTTGCAGTGTAACACTGCGATCAAAATGCAACAGGGCCAGGAGGGCAAAAACTGGATTTTTTGGACTTACCGTAAAATCCCTTTCTCTGAGTTTGTCGACAGGCACAGCAACTCTTAGGACTAAGTGGGTTATACTGCCCTCTTCAGGAGTTTACTAGACAGAACAGGCAGTTCTAAAAGCAAAAAAAGAACAGTAACAGACACAGCCCCTCCCAGAGGGCAGTTCCGACTGGCAGATAACCCCACACCCAGCTCTGCTAGCTCAGTTCGTAACAAGCAGTGCAACATCAGAGGGGTGGGTGCTGTGCCTGTCGACGAACTCAGAGAAAGGGATTTTACGGTAAGTCAAAAAAATCCAGTTTTCTCTTTCATTCTTCGACAGACACAGCAACTCTTAGGACTAAGTGGGACTTCCAAAAGCAGTGCCAAAAATGAGGGGTGGGTAACAGAACAACAACAGAACTACACCCAACTGAACCCTTGGTGAGGAACCACACATGTCTCACATGGCCGTTTGCAAAAACTTTGCGGCCAAACGCAGCATCCGAGGATGCTAAAAGCATCAACTTTGTAAAACCTTGAGAAGGTGTGCACAGAGGACCAAGTAGCCGCCTTGCACACTTTAGACACAGACACCTGATGTCGAAAAGCCCAGGAAGTGCTAATCGCCCTGGAAGAGTGAGCCGTAACCGGAAAGAGAGGCTCCAGACCCCGAACAGCATAGGCTCGGGACACCGTTTGTCTAATCCAAACTGAGATAGCGGCCAAAGAGGCCGCCAAGCCTTTGCGTGGGCCATCCACCACGACAAAAGATCGTCTGACCTCCGAAAAGGAGGCTGTGGACGCCAGATACCCGCAGGGCCCGAACAACACCCAGGGAGTGCAAAGCAACCTCCTTAGGGTTAGACGGGCGCGGGCAAAGCAAAAGAAGGACAATGTCCTCATTGATGTGGAAAGATGACACCACCCTTGGCAAAAAAGAAGGTGACGGGTGCAAAACTACCTTATCCTTATGTAGGACCAGTTAAGGAGACCTACAAGACAGATTATGCGTTTTTTGTCTATTTGTTTTTACAAGCAGCACCATGCGTTTGGTAGGGTGTTCCCCCCAAATATGTATATATATTTTGTTTTTTTTTTACCTACAAGACAGAGCCGCCAACTCAGACACCCGCCAGGCAGATGTGATAGTCATCAGGAAAACCACTTCTTGCAAAAGCAACTGCAGAGATATTTCCCTGATATTCACAAAATGCGGCTTCTGAAGCACCGAGAGGACCAAATTGAGGTCCCATGAAGCCAAAAGCGACCGTACCTAGGGGGCGACATGCCGAGCCCCCTGCATAAAAGTGCGAATCAATTAATGCGTCACCAAAGGATGCTGAAAAAAAGATTGCCAGAGCAGAAACCTTACCCTTGATAGTGCTCAACACCAGTGTCACGTACCTGACGGTGGAGTCTGTCTTGTGCAGGGAACAACCGCTCTTGCGCACCCGATTCAAGGACCCCTGGTAGTGGGGACAGAGGCCCAAGAGTGCGGGATGGCACGAGGCCTGGAGGGTCACCGATGATGTAGCGAAGCTCCAGGAGGCGTGCAGGTAGAAGGATGGTCGTTCAGGCTGGGTCGGCAACAGGCAGGCAGGAAGGTACAAAAGGGTCAGGCAAAAGAGTAGTCGAAGTCCAAGCAAGGTTCGTTAAATGGGCGGGCAGCAGAGGTACAAGGGAGCAGACAATCGGATGGTCGTGGATAGCCGGGGTCGGTGCAGGCAGCAGACAGCAGGTCGGGACACGCCGGGTCAAACAGAAGGCAGAACAACACAGGAACAGGTATCGGAGGCTGAGGCTCACAGGTCGGGAACGCTGTAGAACGAGCAGCACTTGTCTCCAGAGTCTCCAGGTTTAAATAGGCCCATTTGGCGCCGTTTCCGGCGCGCGCGGACGCGCAAAAAAGTGCGCACCACCGCGGAAATGCCAGGACCAAGCAGAAATTGTTTCTTTTCCTAACATTGCCCCCCCCAAGGGGCAGCCTCCGGATGCCTTATCGAGTATCACCACTCTGGCAATTTCTCTTGAAAGCCTGGATAAGTCCGGGGGCGTGGATGTTTTCTTCAGGTTCCCAGGAGTTCTCCTCTGGGCCGAACCCCTTCCATTTAATCAGATACTGGTTTCCCCCAGCCCTCCGGCGACAATTCAAAATGGCTTCCACCTCGAACTCCTCCTCTCCGTTAACTAGGACAGGGTCTGGAGGACCCACTTTCCGACCTGAGAAAGTGTCCAGAACCATGGGCTTCAGCAGCGATGCATGGAAAACCGGGTGGATCCGCAGAGAAGAAGGCAGGTCCAGCTCAAAAGCCACCCGGTTTATCTTCCTCTTAACTGGGAATGGTCCCAGAAATGTTGGGCCCAACTTTTTGGAGGGGCAAGCCAATTTTAAATTTTTGGTAGATAGCCAGACACGGTCGCCTGGTTGGAGTTCCAATTCCCCCCGCCTTCTCTTATCGTAGGCCTCCTTGTTCACTTCCCGAGATTTAGCAAGAGTCTCCTGCAAGAGTTTGCAATTTTTCTGGAGGAAGCTAGAGATGTCCTGAGCTGCTGGGACGGTACCTTCCGGGTTTAAATCGAGTAAAAAGGTGGGGTGAAACCCGTAGTTGGCCCAAAATGGGGACTGCTGGGTGGCGGAGTGAATGGTGTTATTGTAAGCAAACTCGACCACCGGCAACAGTGCAACCCAATCATCCTAAGAGAAAGATGAAAAGCATCTCAGATATTGTTCCAGAGTCTGATTTGTCCTCTCAGTCTGGCCATTTGTCTGCGGATGATAGGCGGAGGAAAAGGATAGCTCTATCTCCAATCCTGCACATAATGCTCTCCAAAACTTGGAAGTAAATTGGACTCCCCGGTCAGATACTATGTTGTTGGGTACACCATGGAGTCGGATGACTTCTTTAATAAATGTGTTGGCCGTTTCGGCCGCAGAGGGGGTTCCTTTCATGGGGATAAAGTGCGCCATCTTGGTCATGTGATCAACCACTACAAAGATGGTGGAAAAGCCCTCAGATGGGGGAAGTTCCACGATGAAATCCATCGCCAGCTGTGACCACGGGCGTTCAGGTATGGGAAGGGGGTTTAGAAGACCCCAGGCTTTGGCCTTATCGGTTTTATTCCTGGCGCAGACAGGACAGGCCCCAACATATTTCTTACAGTCTTCCGAAATGTTCGGCCACCAGAACGACCGTGAGAGGAGCTCAGCGGTCTTCCGAGCACCGAAATGTCCGGCCAATTTATGGTCATGACACCGACCCAAAATTCTGAGACGTAGGTTTGCTGGAATAAACATCTTTCGCCCAAACCACCACAGCCCATCTCTGACAGTAAGTCGGGTATCCTTGTTGTCCGTGGCGCTGGCCAGCACCCGATGGATCTGAGAGAGTAGGTCTTCATCGGACAGGAGAAAGTTCCGTGCCGGGAGGATGGTGTCAGGTGGGGTGGTATTGCCTGGCTCTGAACATCCGCGAAAGGGCATCGGGCTTGCTGTTTTTAGAACCTGGGCGAAAGGTCAGATGGAAGTTGAACCTGGAGAAAAACAGGGCCCAACGGGCTTGTCGAGGCCTCAGCCTCTTTGCTGTTCGGAGGTACTCCAGGTTCTTGTGATCCGTGAAGATGAGGATCGGATGAGAAGCACCTTCCAGCAAGTATCGCCACTCCTCGAGAGCCGACTTGATCCCCAGTAGTTCCCTATCTCCCACATCGTAATTCCGCTCCGGTGCGGTTAATTTCCTGGAAAAAAAGGCTACTGGATGAAGCAGGGCTTTGGGACCCTGGCGTTGAGACAGAATAGCCCCTACCGCTGTTTCCGAGGCATCCACTTCAAGGACATACGGTAGAGCTGGGTCCGGGTGTTTCAGAATGGGTGCGGAGGTAAACAGGGAGTTGAGCTTCTGAAAAGCGGCCTGAGCCTCCGGTGACCAATGGTATCGGGTGTTTTGACGGGTCAGTCGTGTGATGGGCTCCACAATAGCGGAAAATCCCTTGATGAATTTACGATAAAAGTTTGCGAAGCCCACAAACCTTTGAACCCCCTTCCTGTCTGCTGGTGCGGGCCATTCTAGGATAGTCGAGACCTTTTGAGGATCCATGTGAATGCCTGTGGTGGAGATGATTAACCCCAGAAAGTGCATGCTGGGTTGCTCAAAAGAACACTTTTCCGCCTTGGCGTATAAGCCGTGCTGCCGAAGACGCCCAAGAACCTTGGTGACATGCCTGCGGTGTTCTTCCAAGGAAGTGGAAAAAATCAAAATATCGTCCAAATAGACAATTACAAAAAGATCCAGAAAGTCCCGGAACACGTCATTGACGAAGTGTTGGAAAGTAGCCGGGGCATTGCATAGACTGAAGGGCATCACCAAGTATTCATAGTGCCCGAAATGGGTACGGAATGCTGTTTTCCATTCGTCTCCTTCCTTGATACGAATGAGATTATATGCCCCTCGGAGATCCAGTTTTGTAAAGATGGTTGCCGCCCCTAGCCGCTGGAAAAGTTCCGGGACCAAAGGTAGGGGGTAACGATTTTTAATAGTCACCCGGTTGAGCTCCCTGTAGTCAATACATGGCTGGAGTGTGTGGTCCTTTTTTTCTACGAAGAAAATACCGGCTCCGGCCGGTGAGGTAGATGGCCGGATGAATCCTTTCTTTATATTTTCGTCCAGGTAGGACTTGAGAGCTACCAGTTCAGGCTCGGAGAGGGGATAGATCCTCCCGAACGGCACTTCCGCTCCGGGTAGTAGCTCTATGGGGCAGTCATAAGGCCTATGTGGCGGCAGCTTATCTGCCCCTTTCTTACTAAAAACGTCCAGAAATGGGTGATAGGCCTGGGGGAGAAGGGTCCGGACGTCGGGTTCAGGTTCGGAATCCAGGCTGAGAAGTGCGGGACCAGTTCCAGCTCGGGGACTCAGGCAGTGCTGATGACAATAGGGTGACTGGAATTGGACGACTCCGGTGGTCCAGTCAATGCTGGGGTTATGGGCCTGGAACCAGGGTAGTCCCAGGATGATGGGGCAGAGAGGAGATGTGATGGCATCCAGCCACAGGCGTTCTTGGTGACCATCCAAGGTGCAGGAGAGGAGAGGGACCGTTTCGTGGGTAACAGTCCCGGATTTAATGGGCGACCCATCGGCCAAACGGATCACTAGCTTGTGTATCTTGAGTTGGAGGGGAATGCGGTGCAGGGCAACAAAATCTTGATCAATAAAACAACTGCATGCCCCCGAGTCAAGGATTGCTGGAACCGTAATACTCCCTCCGGGAAGCTGTAAAGAGAGAGAGATGGTAAGATGAGCAGGAGAACTGGGACATTTAGACAGGTCCTTAGAGACTGTGATCAAGCACTTACCGCGCTTCGCGGGGCATGTCCTGACCATGTGGCCAGGTTCCCCACAGTAGAGACAGAGGTTCAATGGGACCTCCTCGACTAGTGGAACCGGTAGAGATAGCTAGCCGCGGAGTCTCTCGTGGCGCGGCTTTCCAGAAGACCCGTCAACGCGGGGTGGACCTACGAAGGAGCCCAAGGGCCGATGGGCTGTGGTGGAAGAAAGGTGGGCTGAAGGAGGAGGAGGAGAGGTGTCCTGTGAAGACTTGGGTACGTCTAGCCTAACGAGGCCGGAAGAGAGTCATGACTCCTTTCTGTCGCCGCCAAGGTTAACTTGGAGACAGAGATGACACCCCTTGGACCGGTGTACCAGTCCTGTACGGGGCGCTTCGCGCCATTCACGAACTAGTGTCAGAGATTCCTGGACAGAT
>BLSH010305993.1:78455-96625 GCA_018402905.1 Glandirana rugosa | reverse complement strand
GACAGCGACAGAACAAAAACACAAAATGGAATAAAAAATTTAAAAAATTTTAAAATTTTAAAAAAATACAAATAGGTAGGTAAGGAACGAAAAATATACAAATTGACAATGTATGGCAGGTATATTACAATGAGCATTATGTATGTGCAGGTATATTATGTGCAAAAAATTTAAGTGTACGCTAAGTATGTGTGTTAGATAAATAAGTGTAGTATATATAAATATAAATAGTGTAGTGTGTTCCACAGTTTTTTTTTTTTTTTCAATTGTTCATTAGATGGATTGCCTGAGGGAAGAAACTTTTCCTGTGTCTGGTCGTTCTGGTGCTCAGTGCTCTGTAGCGTCGACCAGATGGCAACAGTTCAAAGAGGGAGTGTGCTGGATGTGAGGGGTCCAGAGTGATTTTGCCGGCCCTTCTGCTCACTCTGGATAGATACAGTTCTTGAATAGACGGGAGGGTTGAACCGATGAGCAGTCCGGACTACCCTCTGTAGTCTTCTGAGGTCAGATTTAGAAGCTGAGCTGAACCAGACAGTTACTGAAGTACAAAGGATGGATTCGATGATGGTGGAGTAGAACTGTTTCAGCAGCTCCTGTGGCAGGTTAAACTTCCTCAGCTGGCGAAGGAAGTACAACCTCTGTTGGGCCTTTTTCACAATGGAGTCAATGTGAATGTCCCACTTCAGGTCCTGAGAGATAGTGGTGCCCAGGAACCTGAATGACTCCACTGCAGTCACAGTGCTGTTCATGATGGTGAGTGGGGGGAGTGCAGGGGGGTTTCTCCTGAAGTCCACAGTCATCTCCACTGTTTTGAGTGTGCTAAGCTCCAGGTTGTTAAGAGTGCACCAGACAGCCAGCTCTTTAACCTCCTGTCTGTAAGCAGACTCGTCACCGTCCTGAATGAGGCTGATGAGTGTGGTGTCATCTGCAAACTTCAGGAGCTTGACAGAGGGGTCCTTAGATGTGCAATCCTTGGTGTACAGGGAGAAGAGCAGTGGGGAGAGAACACAGCCCTGAGGAGCTCCGGTGCTGATTATACGGGTGCTGGATGTGTATTTTCCCAGCCTCACTAGCTGCTGCCTGTCTGTCAGGAAGCTGTTGATCCACTGACAGACGGAGGTGGGCACGGAGAGCGGAGTTAATTTGGACAGAAGAAGGTTTGGGATGATCGTGTTAAAGGCCGAGCTGAAGTCCACAAACAGGATCCTCACATAAGTCTCCGGTCTGTCTAGGTGTTGCAGAACATAATGCAGTCCAATGTTTACTGCATCGTCCACAGACCTGTTTGCTCTGTAGGCAAACTGAAGAGGATCCAGCAAGGGTCCAGTGATGTCCTTCAGGTTTTCTCACTCCTCCACAGTTAAGTCTGGGTTCTTGTTCCCATTTGTGGCTTATTTTATTGGATTTGGGGTTGTGATGGGAGAATAGCATGGAGTATGTGTCAGAAATGAAATTTCTTTGTGGATCTTGTTTGCTGCAGATCGCTTTGAATTAAATTTTTTTGGTGAAACCAGAGAGGGATGAATTTAGGATTATTTAGGAAATGTGGTATTTGGACGCAAGTCCAGAATGGGAAAGCGTGTGTTGTAATGCGCGAGGATAGTGCGTGAAGAAATGTGAACTGCCCTTTGTCAAAGAAATGTTCTGCACGAATTTTGTTGTGTGACCAGACGTCTGTTAGAAAAACATATCAGAAAGACCTGGGAGAGAAGTGAGGATTATGGCGTATGGGGGCCAGAGGTCCTGGTACCGAGGTGATCTTGTGTTTTAGACTCACTTCTGTAAATATGTGTAAGGTGTTACCTATTAAGGGGTGGGCTTTGCAGGATAGCAGTATGTGTACTTGGGCTGTCCAGTAGAGCTGGTGTATGGGTAGGGGGGAGAAAGAGTGTTCCAACTGGACCCCATCCTTGACTTCAGAGTATATATTCCAGTCTATGATCCTTGCCAGATTGCATGCTCGATGATATTTAACGAAATCAGGGAGACCTATGCCGCCCATTAGTTTGGGTGTAGTTAGTCATTCATTACTTAGTTTCCCACTCCATATAAAAGTGGTGCAGACTTTCTTAAATGAAGAGGAGAATGTAGGTGAGAGTTTAACCACTTCCCGCCTGGCCTATTGACAAATGATGGCCGGGCGGGGGGGTTCATTCTCCTGAATGGACGTCTATTGATGCCCTCAGGATAATCCACGATCGCGTGCCCATGGAGGCTGGCATTGCGGCGATCGGTGGTGCCGTGGGTCAGTCTGACCCACCACATTACCGACCCAGGTAAAAGGCTTCCATCCGAAGCCTTTTACCATGTGATCAGCCATGACCAATCACGGCTGATCACTGTGTAAATAGGAAGAGCCGTTTATCGGCTTTTCCTCTGCTCAGGTCTGCAGACCTGAGCAATGGAGAGCCGATCGGCTGCTTGTCTGACGGGGGGCTGTGCTGAACATTTATCAGCGCAGCCCCCTCAGGATCGCCACACTGGACCACCAGGGAGCCAACCAGGACCACCAGGGAGGCCCCCCCCCCCCCTAGGGACAGCATTAGGAGGCCGCCCAGGACCACCAGGGAGGAAATCAGGAGGCCGCCCAGGACCACCAGGGAGCCCCCACTAGACCACCAGGTAAGGGCAATATAGTGCACTGTAGGGATGGCACTGTGCCCATATATGATGCCTGCCAGTGTCATCCCTAACAGTGTTATATGCACCATTGCCCACCAGTGCCACCTATCAGTTACCACCTGTGCTACCTTTCAGTGCCCACCTGTGCCACCTATCAGTGCCCACCATTGCCACCTATCAGTGCACAGCAGTGCCCCCTATCAGTGCATAGCAGTGCCACCTATCAGTGCACAGCAGTGCCCAGTGCCACCTATCAGTGCTGCCTATGAGTGTCCATCAGTGCCGCATATCAGTGCCACGTATCAGTGCCCGTCAGTGTTGCTTTTCAGTGCCGCCTATCAGTGCTGCATATATGTGCCCCATCATCAGTGCAACCTTATCAGTGCCACCTCATCAGTGCCAATCTGTATTGCTTCATCAGTGCCCGTCAGTCTAGCCTCATCAGTGCCCATCAGTGTAGTCTATTCAGTGCCCGTCAGTGAAGGAGAAAATGTACTTATACAAAGTTTTGTGACAGAAACAAAGAAAAACTTTTTTTTTTTTCAAAATTTTTGGTCTTTTTTTATTTGTAGTGCAAAAAATAAAAACCGCAGGGGTGATCAAATACCACCAAAAGAAAGCTCTATTTGTGGGAATAAAATGATAAAAATGTTGTTTGGGTACAGTGCTGCAAGACCGTGCAATTGTCATTCAAAGCGCAACAGCACTGAAAGCTGAAAATTGATCTGGGCGGGAAGTGTTCTAAGTGCCTGGTATTGAAGTGGTTAATTGGCAAAGTTTGCATTAAATACAATATTTTGGGGAGGATAGTCATTTTAATGACTGTTGCTCGTCCAAACCAGATTAACATATTACATTGTTTTTAATATTTTCTATATATACATATTTTTTGTATGTTTCATGTTACTGTATATGATACATATGGTACTGAATATGATGTGCTATCCCTAGTGGAAAGAGGACATTTATTAAAATATTTTTTATATTTATTAACATTTTTCAATATTTTTATTTTTTTTCCTGGTGACACGCTTCTGTTTATTGCAATAAATTGGCGACATTGCAGAGGTTCCAGTTCCGATGTAAGGTTTGGCAGTCCACCTTGTGTCCGGGTGCCCGTCCGTTTTATATTCCCTCATGGTGAGGCTTGGTTATGCATACCTATGCCATGCCTTTGACGGACGTGTTGACGTGGTTGATCCTGGGACGTTGCACCTGTCTGTCTGTTACCACCAATTCTTTCACAGCAATGCTTGGTGAGGCGTACCCACGCCCGTCTCCTGACAGACGTTAAGACTCCGTAGATGCCTTCAAGGGTGGGGTTTTGCATTTCAGGATTGTATAGGCATGCGACCAGGTCTTGGTTACTTGGATCCACCCCTTTTTATATAGATTAAGAGGAGACATTTATTCCGCATTATCAGCCAGAAATACTAAGTACTAATACATTTGACCAGCTGTGCAACTTTCCGCTCTGGATCTTATATATAGCGTGGCTTTGGACATGGACTCCACACCCCCGATGGCGTCATGTATGACAAAACTAGTAGGATGGAGTCTATGTTCCAGTTACTATGCTGAGATTGTTTGGATCTGCAGATTTTAACCAGGGATTTTATGTTTTTGTGATATATTGAGCTTTTGACATTTTCAATAAACCATCACGGTTTTTATGTGGCGATCCTTTTCCTTTGTCTTAATATATCCTTGAGAGAGAAGGAAGGAGAAAAACCTATCGAGGACTAAGGCAAACCTTTCCAGCCATTTCCCACAAGCTTCCTTGTCTGTATGCAGTGGGCTGACCTTCCTTGATGTAAACATTAATGCTCTGCCAGGCTCCTATATCGTGTAGTCTAGCTGTCCGGTAAGCGCCCATCCCTATTTTATATTCTGGTGAAAGCGCACTCTTTGGGTGTTTATGACATCTGCTACAGTTGAAAGTCATCACTTACAAAGATTCATTTACATGATATGGATATTTTATGGATTATTTCACATATTTATTGTTACATTTATGCTTTGTGATTTGCTCACTTATAGCGCGGCATTCTTTTTTGTTTTTTTTTAAAGTTTATGGTTATTGAAGTGACCATGAGCTTATAGGAGAGGGAGAAATAAGGTCTGTATGCCATAAGGACTTGGCCACCTGCAGGAAGTTCTGTGAAAGAGTTAAATCCCACTATTTATTATGCCATACCATATTTCCGTCATACACATTTTTGCACAAAGTCAGAAGTCAGTAAGTAAGACTATAATGTTTATAGATCATAAACATGAATTCCATGTATTTTATTTTTTTGCAGTTACATAAGTCCAGCTTGGAGAGGCCGGATGATCACGTCACAATCTCCACCTCGTCCAGTCAGAGAGGCAGGGTGGAAGACAGTGAAGATCACTGTAATAGTGGTGGCTACTGCAGTGATTATCTGCTTCCACAGCAGGGTTGCCAACAATCAGTAAATTTAAGGATAGTTTGTAAAAATCAGTGATTTTTACAACTGTCTGTAAATATCAGGGGCTGGTAATTTGTCATGTTATATTGACTTTTTAAGTGTAAACCTGGAAAATCACTTGTTATGGGTATTGTCAGTGTTTCCATATTGTGTTTATACTGTTGAAATATTAGTGGTCTTAGTTTTTAATAGGAGTTCTGTCATTGTTCAGGTTGTCAGTGTTGTCTGTTTTCCATGTTTGGTCAGTAAAAAATGCTTCGGGAGGCTGGCAACACTGTTCCACAGTGTTATGCCAAATAAATTAAAACAACTTTGCAATGAGATACAGTCAGTGCTTAAGTGGGAATAAAAGATACAGTCTCATTACAAGGAATGTTAGGAATTTACTTTCCAGTTAAAAGCTCTCTTTTGTAATTTTGATTACAAAAAACAGTATCTGTGGCTTCCTAATACACGGTGTCCACAAATTTGCTGCTTTCTTCAAACTGGGAGTCTTTATAAAATTCTATATAACAGAGCACAGGCATTGCGTGACACCTTCAGACAAACTTTATTAAAAATAGTAAAATGTGTTATTCTTTCCTTATAGACTTACTATATCACATAGAATGGCTGAGCAGGTTTCTTCCTGGATGCCAGTTATATGGCAAGATAATAAAGAACATTTGTGTGTACCACATTTTACTTTTTCAGTAAAGATTATATGAAGGTGTCACACAATGCTTGTGCGCAGTTTGTTCTATAAAATAGATAAATAAAAATGCACGGTTTATTCAACTTTAAAGCAGCTTTTTTGGAACTTCCAAATAATGAAAACACATTGACTCTGTTAATATAGACAAGAAAATTAAGCAATTGGGTAAATAAACCATTTCACATTTTTTCTTCCTTTGGCTCTCTGATTACTGGGACTGTCCATTGCTGCCAGTTAACATTTCCTTATATTTTCACAAATCATCTGCAGCTATAAACTTTCTTTGCAAATGCTGTTAACTCAAAAAAGTACCCTAACCCCCTTTAGATGTACACATTGCCTATGCCATGTCATAGTTGGATGGCAAAAATAAGCTAGGAGTATCTTTAACTAGGATACTTTTAATCTACCTCCCAGCAAACTTGCAGCATCCTTTCTCCTTTTACTCCCACAGTTTCAGCAGTCACAGAAGGCTTATGGCATACAAATACAATATTTTAGGGTTGCGGTTATTGAATTAATCAAGAACAAAAAACATAACAGCGCTTTGTAATGGAAAGAACATACCATGTTCACCATAATGTTTCTCTAGTTTCTCATCCAACATCTTGCAAATTCCGTCTCCAAAGTTTTGAAGTATTTTGGCCTCCTTTCCACTATGGAGGGGTAGAGGATACTTCTTCAGTGAACTAATAGCCTATAAAGACAGAAGGTCTTAATACATAAATATTGCCCATACAGAGGCGTGATATTTTTCATATTAATCATTCCAAAATTTAATGAGTAACCAGCATTTCTAAACCATCTAGTCTTTATGAATGGAGTATAGAAGTATAATAAAAACAAATCTATACAGCATACTAAAATATAATGTAAGTGGGAACTTGTCAGAATAAAATCCTGCTGATCCCTATTCACTGTCAGCTTCAGCCCTCGCAGCTTCCACCTAAAGCTAGGCAATGAGTATGCTGTTCCTCAGTGCACATCCATGACCTTTTGCTGGTTAATTTGTAGTATACAGAATATGCACGTTTCATCTTGGCTGTGATGTGAAAATGCAAATCTGGCTCACTAAACAGAGACTACGATCTGGCCTCTCTCCCATTTGCCTTGACCTTCTATCAATGACTCTCTGAGAAAGCTTTACAGATTACACCCTTTTCTGAAAGTATAGTATCCTGTCAGCTCATTCACTGGCAATCTTCAGAAGTGAAAACCTAAGTGTGGTGCCTAGTGAAAAACAGGTTTTCACAGGAAGGGAAATAAATGCAACTCTGGCAGAGTGGTAAACGGCAGATAAACTGAAATGTATGAAGTGTTGTGAGGCCTATGCAGTAAAATGCATGACATAAATAAAATGAAGCTGGTAATGTATCAATATTCCCTCATACCCGAAGAAAGATGTTCATTGTGGAGCACAAATATAGCCAACAGACTAAGCCTTCACATGATGAGCAAACATGTCCTGAGATGGAAGGCTTTTACAAAATACACAATATGAATTTTTGTTTTACCAGCATGAGGTGCATGTAGCCGTAATACGGCTACAGTTTTCTCTGGCTTACCAGCAAAATACATTTTTGGGACACAGGTTCTTTAATCATTATGACTGGGTTATATGCAGCTATCTTCAGGTGATTATACACAGACAAAAGAAAGCTGCATCATCCTATATAACCCCTAACACTCCCAGCTAGCCTCAGTTTTGCAGCAAGCAAAAGGGAGATCACAGAAAACAGAAGATGTTCCCGCACACTACTACAGGAAAATTATTTTACTGGTAATTCAAAAATGCTATTTTCTTGGTGGTACAGTATGAAACACAAGTCATTACCATTGGGACATCCAATTGCATTTCAATTGAGGGGTGTGCAATACAGTAAACATTGCCAAAAGGCCCACAAAAAACAGGTCAAGAAAGCTTGACAGACCCAGAGAGCACCTTGGAACACTTTATGCCTGAAACTGGCATCAGAGGACTGAAAATCCACCTGGTACAACTTGTGAAAAGAAGGTGGCAGCCTTGCAAATCTGAGGAACAAAAGCTGGATTTTGAAAAGCCCATGAAACACTAACAGATATGGTAGAATGCACCTTAGCAGGGAAGGGAAGAACCCTATCCTTTAAAGCAGTGGTCTTCAAACTGTGGCCTGGGGGGTGGATTTACCCTCTTGCTTGTCTCTATCCGGCCCTTGGGGCACACTTCCTACCACTGATACGAGACACCGTTCTTCCAACTAACATCAACAATGGGGCCCCATTTCTCCCGTTGACATTAACAATGGGGCACTATTCCTCCCAAGGATACGACCAATGGGGCACTATTTCTGCATCTAATACCAAATGTGGTGATGTTTGCTGCCACTAATGCCAGGAAAATTTGCACTCTTAATGGCCACAGTCTGCCTCGCTAAAGCCTGAAGGACAATAAACTGGCCCTTTATTTAACAAGTTTGGAGACACCTGCTTTAACCACTTCAGCCCCGGAGCTCTTTTTTACACTTGTTGTTTAAAAATCTTTATTTTTTGCTAGAAAATTACTCAGCAACCCAAGCATATATATTTTTTTAGCAAACACTCTGGAGAATAAAACCCCCCTTCTTGCCCAGGCCATTTTTCAGCTTTCAGCGCTATCACACTTTGAATGACAATTTCTCAGTCGTGCTACACTGTACCCATATGAAATTTGCGTCCTTTTTTTTCATACAAATAGAGCTTTCTTTCGGTGGTATTTAATCACTAGTGGGTTTATTTTTTTTTGTAAAAAAAAGACTGAAAAGTGCATTTTTCTTTGTGTCATAAAATTTTGCAAATTAGTAATTTTTCTTCATAAATTTTGGCCAAAAATGTATACTGCTACACATCTTTGGTAAAAAAAAAACCCAAATTGGTGTATATTATGTGGTCCTTGTGTAAGCTATAGAGTCTACAAGCTATGGTGCCAATCATTGAAAAATTAATCCCACCTGGTCACACCAGGTGTACTGACGGCCTATCTAATTTCTTGAGATCCTAACAAGCCAGGAAAGTACAAATACCCTCCAAATGACTCTTTTGGAAAGTAGACATTCCAAGGTATTCAGTAAGTTGCATGGTGAGTTCTTTGAAGTTGTATTTTTTTCCCACAATTCTTTGCAAAATGAAGATGATTATTTTTTTTTTTTTTTTTACAAAATTGTCATATTAACAAGTTATTTCTCACACATGGCATATGCATATTTGCAACTACACCCCAAAACACATTCTGCTACTCCTGAGTATGGTGATATGACATGTCTGAGACTTTTTCACAGCCTAGCCACGTACAGAGGCCCAACATGCAGGGAGCACCATCAGGTATTCTAGGGACATAAATTACACATCTAATGTCATGACGACCTATCACATTTTTGAAGGCCCTGGAGCACCAGGACAATGGAATTGACCACAAAATGACCCCATTTTGGAAAGCAAACACCCCAACGTATAATCTATGAGGTATGATGAGTCTTTTGAACGGTTCATTTTTTTCCAGAAGTTTTTGGAAAATGTGCAAAAAAATGAAGACGCATTTTTATTATTTTTTTTACACAAAGTTGTTTATTTATAAAGATATTTCCAACACATAGCATGTACATAGCAAAAATGACACCCCAAAATGCATTCTGCTACTCCTTCTGAATATGGCGATACCACTTGTGTGAGACTTTTACACAGCCTGGCCACATACAGAGGCCCAATATTGAACTAGCACCTTCATGCGTTCTACGAGCATAAATTACACATCTCATTTCTCAACCACCTATTACACTTTTGAAGGTCCTGGAGCACCAGCACAATGGAATTGCCCACAAAATGACCCCATTTTGGAAAGCAAACACCCCAACGTATAATCTATGAGGCATAATGAGTCTTCTGAACATGTAATTTTTTTCCCAGTCGTTTTTGAAAAATGTGGGGAAAAAATTAAAACGCATTTTCTGTTATGTTCACTGACAGACGCAGCTCTTCTTAATTGACACGTGGGGTTTTATGTAGTCCTATCAGGAGTGACTAGGCAAAACAGATGCAAAAGCATCAGGGATAGGCTGGCCCCTCCCATGGGGGCCGTCCTCACCTGAGCCTATAAAACCCCCTGCTGGACAATGGCATTCAGTTTTGTTTGCCTAGTGCAAAGGAGTTGACTGGGTTCCCCTATAGGACCTGCGTTTTTTTCTGCATGTAATTTTTTTTTCTCTTTCTGAAAATGATGAAGACTTCTATCAAGCAGCCGGTCAGCAGCATAGAGAGGATATCACGAATCCAAAGCTTTGCCCTGACCGGCCACCTCCTGACGACATAGCCTAAAATGTCAGGGCTGCGTCGTTCAGGGCCCGTTCCGTGCGGGCGGCCTGTGGCTGTTGCCACCTATGCCCAGTGTCTGGCTTTTGCCTTTCCAGTGGCCTTGGCCGGCAGCAATCCTTCCCGGGACAAGAGCCCAGAGTGCCTAGCTCTCCAGCCCAGAACCTTTGCTACACAGGCTGTAAAAGTGGGATTCATCATTTCCCTACTTAGTGATGAACCCCAGGCCTGGGCCCATCATCTACTAGAACAAAAGAGTCCACTACTCAACTCTGTGGACACGGATTACATGTGATCGGCTGTGAGTAGATCACAGCTGATCACATACAACAGCCGCCAGCTTTACTGGTGTCGGTGACAGCCAGTGTTCCCTGGGAACACGCCGCCACCAACATGCACGCGCAGCACGCTCGTACCAATGGGGGGGGTGGGGAAGTACCATTTGTGATCAGTCGTGACGGCCAATCACATGGTAAACAGCCATGTCCAATGGCTGCTCACCCCCATCGGTGACGAGCTGTGTCCCGGGGACACGCCGCCACAACAAATGCCGGGTTGCGCGAGCCCGCTCAAGCGCATGCCCAGCTTAAAGGGCCGACATCATATGACGTCTGCCCAGAACGAGAGCCGCACTGCTCCATCATCATTTGACGGTGGGCGGGCAGAAAGTGGTTAAATTGTGCACACTCGTTGAATGGCGACAAACTACGGTACTTAAAAAACCTCCATAGGCAACATTTTAAAATGTTTTAATGGTTACCTGTTTAAAGTTACAATGGGGGTCTTGTGCAAGAATTATTGCTCTCGCTCTAACAATCGGGGTGATACCACATGTGTGGTTTGAACACGGTTTACATTTGCGGGAGAGACTTACATATGCGTTTGCTTCAGCGCATGAGCATGGAGGGATGGGCGCTTAAAAAAATTTGTATAAATAATAATTTAATTTTTTTTTCATTTTTTACACTGTCCCTTTAAAAAAAAATATTTCTCACTTTTATTGCTGTTATAAGTAATGTAAACATCCCTTGTGACAGTAACAGGCAGTGACAGGTATGCTTTATTGAGGGATTTGGGGTCTAACCCCAAACCCCTCCTACGCCAAGAGCGACATTTTTGAATACTTTTGATTTTTGAAAACTGGCGACGCTGCCTCCCAAGTAAACCAGAGGTGACGTTGTGATGTTGCTTCCAGGTCACTACCTCTGAGACCTGATCAAAGCCGATTTCGGCTTTGCTCGGGTCTCCGGCCAGCCAGCGAACATGCCGGCTGGTTGCTCAGGAGAGCCCGGGCGAGCGGCGTTAGGCGGCAGGAGGGGGGGTGGCGGTCCCTCTCACTGCTTGTAATAACAGCCATGCGGTTGTCATTACTAGAGAGCCGACCGTCAGCTCTAAAAAACAATACCCGGGTGATACCTGCAAGTGCAGGCATCACTCCGGTACAACCACTTGAAGCCAGGTATGATGTACAGGTATGTGATTTGGCGGCAAGTGGTCAAGCTTTGACAAAACAACCTGGAAGCTGACTGGTTGCTATGCAAAGCTGCACCAAATTTTACACTCCCCTGCTTTAGTAAATCACCCCCAGTGTGTCTGCCAAGCCTTTCACACAGTGGAGAACAACAGCAAAAAAACGGAAAATTGTATCAAATACTTACCATAATTTTCCTTTCCTGACGCCAAACCAAGACAGCATACTAGTGATAGAGCTCCGCCTCTTGACCACTCCCTCAGGACCAGTGAATAGCATAATAAAAGGCATAGTTAGCCACCCCTCCATTCTTTGTAACAAGCTACATACCGAAACGTACAGGGTGGGCCCGTATGCTCCCATAGTTTGGTGTCAGGAAAGGAAAATTATGGTATTTGATACAATTTTCCTGACACCAACATGGCAGCATACTAGTGACAAATAACTAGCTGACAGGGTGGGTTCTACTTGTCAAACCAATATTCTAATTAGATGGGATAGAGGACTGAATAGTCCTTCCTACATAGTCCACTGATGACAAGGCACCTTGGTCTACTCCGTATAGTATGAGTAGGTATGCTGGGATGACCATGATACTTCTACAGATGGATACTAGATAGACTACTATAGATGCTCCCAAATGGGCTGCCCATGAGGCTGCAATCACTCTGGTAGAGTGCACCGCCACAGACGGAGGCGCACGCCCCCTCACCCTATATGCACCACCAAGCCTGGCTAGAGTCCAGGCAGTAACCTCTTTTCCTTGATGATTTCCAGCTGAAATGACCAAAGGGCTTATTAGATGATCTGAAAGGTGCAATTGTGGACAGGTGCTTCTTTCTGAAAACGTCCAGTTCGTGTGACTTTCCTGTGTGATGTTCTGGAAATTTAGGCAATTCCCAGATGTCTGTTAAATAGAGGGCTAATGCCACCTTTGATACAAGATGGCCTACAAGACAGAACTCTACTACTTTTATTGGAAAGAAAACAACGATTGAACTGACAGGAGATCCAGCAACACCAATCTATCCCACTGGGAAAGACTCCTTTCTGTAGTGACTGAATCCTTACGTCTGCCTTCAAAAGTCATGCAGACTGAAGGATTCTTGACCCATTTAAATGTGCTATTGCCGATATAGCCGACACTTGCAAGCTCAGTGAGGATAGGCTAAGGCTCATGTCCAATTCAGCCTAGAGGAAGTATAGAACAGCTGGGGGCAGTAGGATCAATGTCTCGCCCTACGGAGAAAACGCAAACTTGTTCCAGATTTAGGCACAGATATTATAAGTAGAGTGCCTTCTAGCACTCAACAAAGGAAAAATTGCTCTGGAGCAACCGGAGTTCCCCTTGCCTCCCCTATTAGCACCCCTGCTTGCAGTCCCGGTCTGCGTATGTGCATAGGGGAAATGTCTTATTATCCTGAAGTGAATGGCCAAGGAAAACAGAGGGCTTCATGGCCAATATGAAGGATTGGCTATGACAACCATGTTCTCCCTTGACAGCGTCAAGAGGAATCTCATTACGAGAGATGTTAGGGGGGAAATATATAGGCAGCCCCGAGGAGAGACTACCGTCCTTGGCTGGGAATCTCCATTTGCCTTGACCGACAGTCCCTCACAGTGTGCCTCCCAGGCTGTCTTGCCAACATGATTCGTAACAATAATACAGTGTAACGGTTCAAAAGGGCCGTGACTTCCTCAAGGTCTTTCCATCACCATGGACCTCTACTCATACTGAGTTACACTGTTCACAACTGTGCTCTATCCTGTTTCCTCCCTTGCGTTAAGAATCCTAGTTGAAACTTGCACAGGCGCCCATGCGCCTAAGGAATCATCGGTATGCATGAAGACGTTAATCCCAGAAAACTGAGGCACTGAGAAGCCATCAAACAAGTGAAGGTAGCAGTCCTCAGAATTCTCTTCCCGACTGTCACCTCTTTCTCTGATGGAAGCAAAACAGAGGAACTAGCAGAGCACCCATAGGTACACTAACTGTTGGGTTGTAGAAAGTTGGCTTCTCTTTCCCCTATTTTTTTTTTTTTTTTTGAATTTGATAACCCAGCCATATCTCTGCAGGGTATATATAAGGACCTCTTGGTGCGAGAGCAATTGTTCGAGTCCCCTGGATAGAAGAAGAATGATGTCCAGGTAGTGACGAAACCAGAGACCCTGTTCTCTGAGTGAAGCTGACACAGCACTGAGACCCTTGCCAGCATTCTCAGAGATATTTATAGGCCACAAGGTTGCCTGTTTCAGTGGAGATGCGTCTAATCGATCATCAAACTTACTTATTTTGGAAAGAAAAATTTTGGATGTGAGGATAGGCATCCTGACAATCCAGCAGCAGCAGCATAAAGCTGACTGGTTGTACTGTTTTAATGGACTATCTTAAAAATCTCTAAGAGGGCCAAAAAGGTTCAACCTCTTTTGATCTGCAACTGGACGCTAGTCTCCATCCCCAGCGAACTAAAAACAGGGTTGGGTAGAGGTTGGGTAGAAAACCTGCAATCTTTCCTGTGAAAGGGACCAGGGCGACGATTCCCTGAGTCTGAAATGTCTGTAAGTATTGTAGCAGCCCACCCACTTTTGCGGTGGATTTGGCAGAGAAATGGTCTGGAGTGAGGAATCCCCCAAAGTGACCATGAGTGCCTAATACTTTCCTCCAAGGATCTGTACAACATGCTGTCCAGAAACCCATAAAGCACGCCCTCTGGCTCCTACCTCAAGAGTCTGGGCATGCGCTCTTCAAAAGGGCTTAGTGGGTACCAGCGGAATACCCAAGGATTTTCACTTATGGGCCTTGTGAAAGATTGCCTGAGTTCCCTTACATCCTCTACCTGGGACCCTGGCCAGCTGACCCTAGGCTCCCTGGACCTAGAGGAGCGGAACCTGCCAGGAGAAACATTTTCTTTTCCTTTTGCTTCTTATGGGAGCAGATCGGACTTACCTCCTGTCACTTATGATATGGCTGTCTCCAGTTTCCTACCAAACAGAGATCTTCTGCCATAAAGTGACTCACACCAATCTTGTTTTTAGGAAGCAAGACACCGCCCAGGGTCTCAACCATAGGGCCCCCCTAGCCGTGACCGAGTATAGCATCACTATGGCCAGGCACCTGGTTGAGATTATTGCTGCTTCTGCAATAGACACATTCATGGCTAGGGTTCGAATGATATCAGCTTTATAGATTTCCTCTCCAATGGCTGTCTCTATCTCTAGTCACCAAGGTAAGGGAAACTGCTGGATGGCAGACCCCTGTCGGTCGACTTGTTACTAGGCTACAGTCGCAATTACTGTGGGCATGTATTTCAGTGATGCTATATCTGGTCTCTGACCAGGATAAAACCTGTACAGATAATCAAAGGAGACACTTTCTCCGGACTTTGCCATCCCTTTGATTATATTTCTTCCATAAACGGAGAAGGAATTGCCGTTTTGAAGTAAGGGTAAATATGATCTTGTCTTTTTACCCATGTAATGGCCTACATGACTGCCTGGAAAAAAGAAAAAAAACAAGCAGCTCCAGGTCTTCCTCTGATGAAGAGGAGCTACTATTATCTGCAGGCTGCCCACTCACCAAGGTAGCAGAATTGAGTGGTTGAGCGCCACATGCCAGGTTGCTTTTCTAGTGGTTAGAGTAGCAACTAGGAGGGGGCTGCTTGGCTGGGATAACTGAAGTGAGTCCAAAATAGAATCTCGCGCCATAATTAAAGACATTTGGTGTTACCTGTTAACTGTAAACTCCTCCGGGCAGTCTTTACTCATCAGCCCATTGGGTACAGGCGCTGTGCCACAGGCCCTGCAGGATTCTTGCTGGAGCATTGGCGTTGCTCTGGGGGAGAGGCGATAAGAGGTCTTCTTTGGAACCTTTTCCCTTGAGTGGGTGCGGCATCTACGGTTACACTCTTATGAAGACGTCCGCCTAACCTGGCTCTTGATTGTTGAGAGCATGTGCATGCGGGGCTGAATACACTAAAACCAATCCGCATAAGGAGGCACTCTTTTCCTGCAAACTTACCAACATGGTGGTCCCGTAACTTTGAATTTCAGGGTCTTTTTGCATAAGCGGTGACTGACTCATGGCTTGGGGACAAATAGGACGGCCAGCTGAAATGAGGATAGCCAGAAAGGAGAATAGCACTAGAGAGAGAAGGTCTTTTGACATTAACCACTTGCCGACCGCCGACCACAGTCTGACGGCGACAGAGTGGCTCGTTATCGCAAACCGCCGTCATATGAAGGCGGCAGGCATAACTAGTGCTGTGTAGGGCTCGCACGCTCACTGTGTCCGGGGGGGGCCACAGAGCAGGTAGGGTGGACTCAATCGCCGCCGGCTACCCACGATGTCCCCCGCAGTGAGAGAACGGAGGTCCGTGTAAGTAAACACGGATCTCCATTCTCATAGAGGGGGAAGGGCTGTGATCACAGGCTTCCTGTATATGGAAGTCGTGATCATTCCCTTCCCCCAGCCAGGTCAGCCCACACACAGTTAGAACACGCCCAGGGAACACGGTTAACCCTTAGAGCGCCCCCTCCAGGTTAACCCCTTCACTGCCAATGACATTTACACAGTAATCAGTGCATTTTTATAGCACTGATCGCTGTATAAATTCCAATAGTCCCAAAAATTGTCAAAATGGTCCGACATGTCAGCTGCAATATCGCAGTACCGCTAAAAATCGCAGATCGCCGCCATTACTAGTAAAAAATAAATAAAAAAATTAAAACCCCAGAAATGAATTCTCATCATCCGTGAACACGGCAACTTTTGCGCAAACCAATCAATAAATGCCGACTGCGATTTTTCAAAAATATGAGGAAGAATATAAATCGGCCAAAACCGATGGACAAAAATGTTTTTTATATATTTTTTTTGGATTTGTATTTTAGCAAAAAGTAAGAAATTTGTTTTTTTTTTCAAAATTGTCGCTCTTCTTTTGTTTATAGCGGTGATCAGAAATGACGTAGAGGTGATCGAATACCACCAAAAGAAAGCTCTATTTGTGGGGAAAAAAGGACGCAAATTTAATTTGGGTACAACCGCGCAATTGTCAGTTAAAGCGACGCAGTGCCGAATCGCAAAAAGTGCTCTGGTCCTAAAGTGGGAAATCCTTCCGGGGCTGAAGTGGTTAACCACTTCAATACCAGGCACTTAGAACACTTCCCGCCCAGACCAATTTTCAGCTTTCAGTGCTCTCACAATTTGAGTGACAATTACTCAGTCATGCTACACTGTATCCAAACAAAATTTTTATCATTTTTTTCTCACAAATAGAGCTTTCTTTTGGGGGTATTTAGTCCCCGCTGGGTTTTTTATTTTTTGCGATGTAAGCGAAAAAAACACTTTTTTTTATTTTGTACTGTAAAATTTTGCAAAACAGTAATTTGTCTTCATAAATTTGAGCCAAAATGTATATTGCTACATATCTTTGGTAAAAATAACCCAAATTGGTGGATATTATTTAGTCTGTGTGAAAGTTATAGAGTCTACAAACTATGGTGCAAATCACTGAAAATCGATCACACCTGATGTACTGAAGGCCTCTCTCATTTCTTGAGACACTAAAAAGCAAGGAAAGTACAAATACCTCCCAAATGACCCCATTTTGGAAAGCTAACACCCCAAGGTATAATCTATGAGGCATAATGAGTCTTTTGAACGGTTCATTTTTTTCCAGAAGTTTTTGGAAAATGTGGGAAAAAAATGAAAACGCATTTTTTTTACACAAAGTTGTCCATTTCTAAAATATTTCTAACACATAGCATGCACATAGCTAAATTGACACCCCAAAATCCATTCTGCTACTCCTCCTGAGTATGGAGATACCTCATGTATGAGACTTTTACACAGGCTGGCCACATACAGAGGCCCAACATTGAAGCAGCACCGTCAGGCATTTTAGAAGCACAAATTACATATCTCATTTCTGAACCACGTATTATACTTTTGAAGGCCCTGGAGCACCAGGACAATGCAATTACCCACAAAATGACCCCATTTTGGAAAGTTAACACCCCAACATATAATCATATAGAGGCCCAACATCCAAGTAGCACTTCCAGGCATTCTAGGAGCATAAATTACACTTACCATTTTCTGACTACCAATCACATTTATGAAGGCTCTTCATATTTGTAACACATAGCATGTACATACCAAATAACAAACGATTACCTGTGGTTTTAGTAGTGCAGTGGTCCACAGAGGAGGGCATCAGTCCAGGCAGCAGGCAGGGATGTGGTCAGCGACAACAAAAGCAATCGTCCAAGCAGCAGGCAGGAATATTGTTCATAGTACAGGCAGAAATACTGTCAGCACAGCCAAAGCATTGGTCCAGGTAGCAGGCAGAGATGTCAAGGCAGAAATACTATCCATAGTCAGTAGAGGCAGCAGGCAGAGAGATGGTCAACACAGCCAAGGCATTGGTCCAGGCAGCAGGAAAAAAACATGGTCCATAAAGTCCTGGGTAATTACAGGCAGCAATATGGTCAGCACAGCCAAAGTATTGGTCCATAACGACGGACATTACTGGGTCCTGATAGACCTGGTACAAAGAAGGACGACGGACCTGGTTATGAAACCGACACGACTGGTATAACGACGGACATT
>BLSH010305993.1:42932-66120 GCA_018402905.1 Glandirana rugosa | reverse complement strand
AACTTCAGGGATAAATCAATAATTCTCCCACTGTACAAGTCCCTGGTGAGGCCGCACCTGGAGTATGCCATCCAGTTCTGGGCACAGGTCCTCAAGAAGGACGTCCTGGTATTGGAAAGGGTTCAGAGAAGGGCAACAAAGCTAGTTAAGGGATTAGAGGACCTAAGTTATGAGGAAAGATTACAGGCACTGAACTTATTCTCTCTGGAGAAAAGACGCTTGAGAGGGGATATGATTTCAATGTACAAATACTGTACTGGTGACCCCGCTATAGGGGCAATACTATTCAGCGCAAGGGAAAACAAGAAAACACGCGGCCATTCACTAAGAATGAAAGAAAGGCGTTTTAACCTTAAGATGCGTAGGGGTTTCTTTACGGTAAGAGCAGTGCGAATGTGGAATTCGCTTCCAGAAACAGTGGTTTCTGCTGGTAGTATAGATAATTTTAAAAAACTATTAGATGCACACCTAAGGGACCACAACATTGGGGGATATACAACGTATTACTGACATAAAAAAAACAAACACATGGGTTGGACTTGATGGACTTGTGTCTTTTTCCAGCCTCACTGACTGTAACTATGTGTAACTATGTAACCTCCGTTCAGAAGACAGCTCGCAGCCGGGCCACACTCTCTGGGAAGCAACAACCCGCAGACAGACCATCCCGACATACTGCCCGGTGGTTGCGGTGCTCGGGGGCCACCTCCGGGGCCTCGACTTCTACAGTGGAAGCCCTTACCTACTGTGCACACCCCCCGGACAGCAGCCATTTTCCCATCGAGACCTGCAGAGCTACGGCCACAGCACCGTTTGCAGTGATAACCCTCAGCCTGATTCTACTTCCTGGGGAGCAAAACACACAGCCCGGCTACCCTAACCTCTTACCTGGTGGCCACGATGTTAGGGGGCCACGCCTGGAGCTCCAACCGGAACAACGGGGGTCGCCCCTGCTCGTGCTCCTCCACCTTGCCAGCATAGCCCACAGCACTGAAGCAGGAGCCCCTCTAGCGGTGCCATCTACGCCTCCCTCCTTCCTGATCTTCCATCCAGTAGCTGTGGGGATCGGATGGGCCCTTCTCGGACCCGCTGTACAACACAAGGCCTGGGTGAGTCAAGCACTTCCTGTTCCTCCAATATTCTACCCACACGGTCTCTGGCCATAAGTATGGCTGCTAGCACGCAGACTGCCACTGAGATGCCAGCAGCAGAACCCCCCACGGGGGCCCGACATTCTTGCAGCTATTAAAACTTGCAATGAGTCCATTAAGGCCTGCAAAGAAATGCTTATAGCTAAAACAGACTATCTGATGGTGGATGTCAGTTTAATAAGGCAGGACATAGACAAGTTCTGGAGGTAGAAGACAGGGTCTCTGTGGTTGAGGACATGGTCTGTTCGGACTCAAGGGATGTGAGAACCCTACAAATACAGGTGAAAGCACTCCAAGAAAGAGCCATTGACACCGAGAATCGCCTCAGGTGAAATAACGTTCGCATTCTAGGTTTACCTGAAAGAGCAGAGGGCCCCAACCCGGCAGGAGTTTACAGAACGCCTCCTGACCTTCATTTTTAGCTTTGACAATATGCCACCTACTTTTGTGGTGGAGGGGGCTCACAGGGTTCCGCCGGTCCTTCCTAAACCAGGGGCCCCACCACGTCCCTTTTTGTTGCGTCTCCTGAACTACAGGGACAAAATTCTGTCCGCTGCCCGGGTGAAACAAGAAATTGTGTATGAAGACTCCAAACTGCTGTTCTTCCCAGATTACTCACAAGAGACATACATGGGTGCAAATCCTTAACTGAAGTCCGTAGATGTCTCAGGAGAGACAGGAATTCGCTTTGGCCTTCTGTACCCAAGCAAACTACATGTGACTGATGGAGATCGTACACGTTTCTTTAACACCTCAGAGGAGGCCTCGGAGTGGCTTGACACACGTTGAGGGAGAATGGTTGTTTCCTATGCTTCAAAAGATGCTTGACCCGGCCGGGTCCACACCAGATCTTCCGCTGTAGTTTGATGTACTTAAAGTTTTGCTACTTTCTGTTTGGCAGTTTACTGCAGCTCTTATCCTCCAACTAGGATGGCTCAAAGTAATTCCTGAACATTGGTAATGGGGAGACTTCCCTCTGTTTTCGCCTGCATTTTTTTTCACTATACACTGACAGTTCCCAGACCCTTTTCCTTTTTTTTTTTTTTTTTTTTTTGGAACTCTGGTGACTATCCACGAAACTACTTCTTCCTGTTCTATGGTTTCCGGTTGTTGAACTTACCTGACTTTATTCCTGTACTACAGGATTATACCATAGACTTTCCAAACTTGGCTCCTTGCCTTCCATAACCTCCCCCATCTTTTCCTGCTCTAATGGATAATGTTTAGCACTATTGACATTGTTTTCTGTACTAGGGTCGTATGGAAAATACGTAGTGCTACACTGGACTTAGATTGCTATTCACCAGTTAAAGGTTATGTGTTTTGGGTACAACCCCATATCAGCGGTCCCCCTCGCTTTGTTGATTTTTGTATTTTTCTATTTTTTGGGGAGGACTGCTAGATATGGGCAGGGTTAGCACTTCGGTGCACTTCTGGGTCATTTCCTTTCTTTCTGTGTCGGTTTTAAAGCTGTGCTTATATATAGATATGTATTGGTGCTGCTTCCCATTTTTCTTGCTGCTCATGAGGTGTCCCCCTGCCCCACCAATTTGGTGCAAACCAGTTCTAAACTGCATTTCTAACTATGGCTACACATACCGTTGATTCTTTTTCAGTTCTTTCATGGAACGTTAGGGGACTCAACTCCAATTTTAAAAGGACACTCTTATTTCAGCCTCTATGGGCAGCAAAATATTAACGCTAAAGAAACCATGGGTTCAAAAGGCATTCCATGCCACATATTCCACTTTTGCCAGGGGAGTATCAATTTTGATTAAAAAAACTTCCTTGTTCAATTGAGGAAGTTCGAACTGATCCTCAGGGTAAATTTGTAGTGCTAGTTCTTACAGTGTACTCTCAAAGATATGTTATTGTCACAATGTATATTCCCTCCCCCCCCTTTCTCCCCTGCAATTTTGTATTCAGTTCTGGAGAGGATTACTCCTTTTTGCCCTGGAAAAATACTAATTATGGGAGACTTGAATGCAATCCTGACGCCTGATCTTGATAGACCCATGCCCTCCAAGTCCCACTCGCCTGACCTCGCTATCTGGGCTCAGGCGGCAGGATGGACAGAGGTTTGGAGGTGGAAACACCCTGATGACAGGTCTTATTCTTGTATTTCAGCCTCATACAAAACTGCATCGCGAATTGAACTGGCATTTGCAAACTCTCTTCTCGCGGACGTACTAGAGACATCCTATTTGCCTGGCAGCCTCCCGGACCATAATCCGCTGACCATTGCACTCCGTTCCCCAACCTCCCGCAATGTGGCCCTATGGCGGCTGGGTTCTCATTGGGTCTTCCATCCAGACTTAGCTGACAAAA
Organism: Glandirana rugosa; assembly: GCA_018402905.1. Taxonomy (NCBI): domain Eukaryota; kingdom Metazoa; phylum Chordata; class Amphibia; order Anura; family Ranidae; genus Glandirana; species Glandirana rugosa. The sequence continues at coordinate 62,641 of BLSH010305993.1, read as the reverse complement.
TGCCCTTCCTGCTGGAGGAATATTGGGAACACAACGCAGGGTCCTCCTCCCCGGGAACTATCTGGGACGCCTTCAAGGCGTACACAAGAGGCCATTATATCTCCTCTATTGCTGCTATAACAAAAGAACAGAAGTCTACTACTCTTACTTTGCAACAGTCGGTCACAGATCAAACTTCCATTTATGCTGCAGATCCCACCCCCGGTAATTTTGACCTTATGATGTCTGCCCAGAGAGCTACATCTCCACCTAGTGGAGGTCACTAAATTGGGCTCATACAAAAACAAGCAATGTGTTTTCGAACAGGGTGACAGAAATGGCCACAAGTTGGCCATGCTGGCCCAGCATGACATGCCGCACACACTCATACCAGAGATTTCGGCCTCCCCTTCGGACGTTTTAGCCACCTTTCAAAGATACTATGAGACACTGTACGCCTCAGGGTTACCCCCTGACTTCCGGCCACGAGACTTGCAGGAACTTTTGGACCCGTTGGATTTGGGTTGGTTGTCCAACGCTGAGAGAGAGGCCCTGGTTAAACTTTTCACAGACAGAGGTGTTAGCGGCAATCCAATCCTTCCCCTCGGGCAAGGCACCGGGACCCGATGGGCTCCCGATTGAATTTTACAAGACCCAAGGCGCATATTTGGCCTCTCAGACGGGAGACTTCCGGCGTCAATGTCTCATGCTCATGTCATCCTAATGCACTAGCCCTCAAAAGACCCTAAAATGTGTGCTTCATACAAACCCATAGCGTTACTGAATAACGACTTCAAAATTCTTACCAAACTACTCGCACTCAGATTATACCCAATGCTGCCCTCAATCATAGACTCAGATCAAACCGGATTCATGCTGCATAGAGCAGGAGACATTAACCTTCGCAGACTGTACACTAATATATCTGACACACACTTGAACATAGGCACACGAACGGTGGCTGCCTTGGACATTGAAAAGGCCTTTGACACCATGGAGTGGCCTTTTCTGTGGGAAACACTCCGCAGGATGGGCTTTGCCCTGGTGTTTATCAAGTGGCTTCAGGTGAACTACAGCTGTCCCACGTCATTGATACGGGTGGGGCGGGGGGGCGACAGTCTCCCCGTTTGGGCTTCGCAGGGGCACTAGGCAGGGTTGCCCTCTCTCTGCGGCACTCTTTGCCATTGCCATAGAGCCGGTGGACAAGGCATTCCGTGACTCCCCACTTATTAAGGGTCTCCATGTTGGAATGCTGGAGGAGAGGGTTGCCCTTTATGCGGACGACATGCTCCTTTTCCTTAATGATGCAGACACATCTCTGCAGGGAGCATTAAAGGTCCTGGACTCCTTCACAGGGGTTACTTGACTTAAAGTCAATTGGTTGAAATCCCTATTATTCCCAATTGACAGGGCTGCCAAAGCTACAGCCCCCCGATGTTCCATTACAATGCGTAGATAGGTTCAAATATTTGGGAGTAATGGTGTCTACGACACCCACTGATTTTTTAAGCCTAAAAACTTGACCCCAGTAGTGCGAGAGATAAAGGCCAGATTGAAGGCATGGGAGAGCCTGCCCTTGTCCCTGATGGGACGCATCAATATAATCAAGATGAAGCTTATCCCTAAACTTACTTACCTTTTTAGGCATACCCCGGATCTTCTTTAACAACTTGAATCGCATCTTCTCATCCTTCCTCTCCTCTGGGGCCACAGACCGCCTACGTATAAATTAAGCACACTGATGAGGCCCTGTGAGCAGGGAGGCATGGCCTTCCCAGACTGCTACAAGTATTTTCTAGCTACCCAACTAGTCTCTGTAAACTGGTGGATCATTCCAGATATTTTTAACTGAGCTATGAGTCTGGAGGCTGCAGTGGTGGGATCCCTAGAAGCCCTTAAATTTTTAATATATAGAGGACCGAGGGCCCCATACGAACTATCCCCTTCCATGCACACTACTCTGCGGTCCTGGAAAGCTGGGCTACGGTGCGAAGGCTACACCAGAGCAGCGGTCTCGCCTAATGAACTGATTTGGCTCAACCCTAAACTGTCCCATCTTTACAAGCTACAGGATTCATATGCATGGACTAATTACAGTGTTAAGCTGCTAACACAAATAGTGTGAAATGGCTTGTTGCTTCCTTTGCCTAATTTTTCGTCCCTATATAACATCCCCCCACACTAACTCTTCCGATACATGCAGCTCTCCCACACCTTCCATGCACAATTTCCACAGACGTTGTGTGTGGTCGTCCAGTGGGCAGTTGGAGCAGGTGCTCCGCATGACTTGGAGAGAAACCCGCCTCGCATTTATACTTTCACCTTATATTCACATCCCTACCGCTTTTAGAACGGCTCCGGATGCGATGGCAGTGGGATATTCCTGCCTTAGACTAGGATGACTGGGAGGATATATGGGACTTCGCGTTTCAATCCCTGGTCTCGATCTGGGACCGACTGGTGTAGTTTAAAAATTATACATAGGCATATTTTGCTCCACACAGGTTACATATGATGAATACAGATGCCTCCTCAGATTGTTGGTGCTGTGGGGCCACAATGGGAGATTTCTCGCAGATTTTCTGGCACTGTCCCAGGATTGAACAATATTGGAGAGAGGTCATGACCCTGACTAATCTAGTTGCCTCTACATCCATTGTACCTTCCATGGAGATCTGTTTCCTGGGGTTGGTGGAGACTCTGGTACCGACTGTTGCAAAAAGAACACTAATAGTGATACTTCTCTTTTATGCTCGGAAAAACATTGGTATGCAGTGGAAGCCCCCGCCCCCCCAATCTCTGTCACAGTGGAAACGGTTAGGGAACAGCTGCCTCCCCCAACAGAGGGTGCCCCCTAAAATACGAAAAGGTATGGCGTGCTTGGCTAGACGAGCCCTCAACGGCCTGAATCGCAGCAATTAAATTACCCCCCTCTGCGAAAAATAGACCCTATGGGATCTAATAGTGCGAGCATGGCCAGGAGGGCGCCTTGGTGGGATTAGGTGGAAGATACCGCGGGTAGACAGCAGAAGCAGCACCGCTCCACAGACGGAGCAGTCCGGTTTCAGATATCATGTATCATCATGCTCAAATTCTTGTCGAATTTCACTACTTTATGAGACAGCTTATGTTTTACGTTTGTTTTGTGACTTCGAGCCACCTTGTTGTAATGGTCTATTAAATATTCAATAAAACTGATTTATATATAAAAAAAAAGTAGTGAGTGTACAGCTTGTATAACAGTGCAAATTTGCTGTCCCCACAAAATACCAAAGCACACAGCCATTAATGTCTAAACTGCTGGCAACAAAAGTGAGTACACCCCTAAATGGAAGTGTCCAAATTGGGCCCAATTAGCCATTTTCCCTCCCCGGTGTCATGTGACTCGTTACAAGGTCTCACATGTGAATGGGACAAGAATGTACAGAGTCATCCTGTAAACCCAGCTATCAGTGTGCCATCATCCCAAATTGTATTGAAAACACAGAAAACCCTCAAGGTGGGATTTTTAGAGGCACAAAGCAAACAGTGAATATATAAAAAAGTATAAATTTTATTTGTACACAAATAGTTCAATATATAAAAAGAAGAATAAAAAGCATCATAGACAATTGTGAGTTCATAATGAGCAACAACGTGTGGTATTCAGCACTATAGACCTAAATTTATGCACAAAAAACCTAATGCATTTCGGTGCCGATGACCTTCATCAGAGGTAAGGACTTGTACATAATGAGACGGTCTGATTCTGAAAAAATACAAATGAGAAATGTGAGATTTCAAGCTGCCTTGACAACTGGTAATCTTAAACCTTGTATGTAGTGTCCAAAACTGACACCTCACCTACCAAAGAGTAAGTGTCCAAATCACAGAGTGCTGTTCAAAACTATTTTTGAGACACAATGCGCGCTGTACCACAGAAAGCCACAAGCCCCATGGGCCAGCCACCCCGTGTCCTCCACAAGAGCTCCCGGTGTCACCCTATGGGAAGGGGAAGGGGGCGGGGCAAAAGCATGTGGGACATAGGCATAAAAGTATATATTATATTATCAAGCTATAAACAAAGTGACAAAATGTTTAAGGTTACCTAAATGCATTTATCAAGTACCTGGAACTGGTGCGAAGGTTAATAACAACTGGCGTACAGAGATACGGCGGTAGGATCAGGAAATAGCCGAGCAGTATACTAAAAAATGAGAAATATATGATAAACAGCATATGAGTAACTATATGCATCAACAGCAAGAGGGAGATTTAAATGTGTCATGTATAAAGTGTATTGAAAAGGTGCCAGAAAAAGATCATTACCTGCCTGTGACTGCAACCGACAACAAGTCACCTATGTAAGGTAGTATAATTCTGGTCTTTAGGTGCCCTCAACTACTGGAAAGCAAAGTAGAGTGCAATACTAAGTACAGGAATTTTGCCTAAATATCATATAGGATAAAGGGTATATGAGAAAGCCGGTTAGTTACCTGCATCAGACAGAGCAGCATTTGATCCACGCCATTTAGTAGTATCCTTGTGCACGCCAGTGACATGATCAAACGGGAGGGATTTTTGAGGACTGTATGGCCCATTGCTGGAAAATGGTGTGACCCAACCCATGGACCGCCCCATGGGCGCCTCCGATCTGGAGCTCCCAACCAAGTGGCGGGGGGTGTCAGCCAACTGGGCCGGAAGTGACACACGTTCCCTCCTGGAATGCAAACAGGAAGTGAGTGGTGACTGGGACAGAGCCTAGACCAACCACTCACTAGCTGCAGTTCATTGAGGGAACCAAGAATACCAACATGTACTGTGACATACTGAAGCAGTGCATGATCCCCTCACTTCGGAGACTGGGCCACACGGCAATATTCCAACATGATAATGACCCCAAACACACCTCCAAGACGACCACTGCCTTGCTAAAGAAGCTGAGGGTAAAGGTGATGGACTGGCATCTGTGGGACATCCTCCAATGGAAGGTAAAGGAGCGCAAGGTTAAGGCAGTGTTGGAAAATAATGGAGGCCACTTTGGGCCCAATTTGGACATTTTTTACGTAGGGGTGTGCTCACTTTTGTTGCCAGCGGTTTTGACATTAATGGTTGTGTGTTGAGTTATTTTGAGGGGACAGCAAATTTACACTCTTATACAATAAGATGGCAGCAAATACAACTCAAATACAAACGTGAGTAGTATTTGCCCGCCATCTTTTTTACGGGCAGCGCAGGTGCAGCTGCTTTGTGCCCCACAACAATGACCACTGCTGTGCTGCCATTGAGGTAAGTGAGTCTGTGGCAGCTGGCAAAATTATTCATTAATCACTGGATTTGTGGGTTACCATTTTCCACTGCTTGGTTGGTACTGACAGTCTAGCCTGGCTCTGTCGAAAATTATCTACGGCCCTGGGAGCAGCAAGGTAAACCAATGAGACACAGAACGAACAAAACAGCCCTCACTGCTGTGTTTTTCTGATTTGCAGACGGTAAGGCAGTAGATATAGGACATAAGGGACACAAACAATCTTTATTTTTTGTGTATGTCTAAAGTGTAGCAATATAACAGTTCTGTGCAGAAATGCCACAACCCTAAGACTAGGCTCACAATGAGCGATTTGGCATGTGACTCGAACTGCAGCATTGTGTCATATGTCTAAATCGGCGGCCATTGCCAACAATAGCACCTTCCGAATCGTCGCAATGCCGACTTTGCGCTGCTGCACCGATACCCAAGGGCGGTTTCTGTACTACCCCTGGCCCACGTTCAGTGTGTATTTCGGTTATGCCACAAAACAACCCATAAGGACAATTAACCTTCCCTGTTGTGTCCTTTCTGATATGCAGCCAAAAAGCCAGTAAATACAAGGCATCAAGACACAGACAGTCTACCATTTTGTGTATGACTAATGTGCAGAAATATAACAATTATGAGCAGAGATGTCACAAATCTCAATGATGTGCATATTTGCCGTGCAGCACAAAACCAGAAAAGACAGTCCACCTTTGTTGTAATTTTTCTGATCTGTAGCTATTCAAGGCAGAAAATTTAGGATATAAAAAGGACACCAAACAATCCTCAATGTTGTGTATTTCTGATGTACAGCAACATACCCCTTTTATGAGCGGAGATGCCACAATTCTCAATGTGTATTTCTGCTGTGCAGCAACCATACCAGCAAAGACAAACAACCTTCATTATATATTGAGTTTTTCTTGTGTACAGCCAAGAAGGAATCCTGGTGTATTACTCTATGAAGTACCTAACCAGGGCAAGATATTACATAGCCTGGACTCTAAAATGAATGTCTAGGAGGGTTAACAACCCACTACTATAGTAGCTGTTGTCCTACCTTTTACCTCCACACCCTAGTCTGAGCAAACATAGCCAGCCCATACACATGTAGGAGCAAGCTCAACCCTTTCATCTAAGGACTTAATGAGCCCAACCCTAGAGACCAATTAAGACACCCTCTAAAAGAGGTGGTCACCAAATTAGCCTGGAGGTAATCGGCCACCTGCAGGCAATCCAGAACTACAGATTTACATATGTAGCTCTTGCAGAGGTTTGCATAGAAAGCCTCCATTTGTAGGGAGCAATTTATGATTCTAGTCCTGCCACTGGGTGGACTGTAGTGCAAACTAACAAAGGTTCTGCTTACCTCCTGCGATGTAACCACAGTGTAAAGGTGGAGTGGTTGGCTTGAGCTTATGTAATGTTAACCAAAGGCAGCAATCCCCCCCCCCCCCCCCGCCTTTCCCAATCTTGGAGCTACTCCAAATTCCTAGCAGCTGGGCTAATAGGCTCAGAGTACCTGTTGCACCCAGCTGATCAGGGAAGCTTACACCTGAACCCCCCCAGGTTTCTTCAAACCACTGCACATCCAACCTTCTTAAAGGATTTGTTCAGTGGTATACATGGCCTGTAAGAACTCTTTGTATCTACCAGGTCTCCCCTCTTCACTATAGTCGCCCCTATTAATGAACTACAATAGGGCTTATAGAGAGAGGGTGTACCGTTGCAATAAACACAGCGTTCGCCCCTAAGGGGGAGCTGTGGATGGTGGCATGGCAGAAGCTGCTGGGCAATTTGTTTGCAGACCCTAGGGGATATATTTCTCAAATGCCCAGAAACCACTTGGCTGTTATTAGGAATTTTGCTGGTAAATTCCCAAGGCAAAAGGGAAGTGCTCACCGTTCTCGTCTTCCCCCCATTTGCCACAGCAACCGGCCTCGCTTTCCCATCCTTATGGTCCACAAACAAGGAGGATAGCCTCCAAAGTCGCCCACCCCCCCCCCCCCAAATGCTGTCTGTCATGTTAAGTTAGGCTGTGTCCTGCACTGTACCAGCAGTATATACACTGTCACAGGTGGGGGGGCGATGCCTTACCCTCCTATTTCCCAGGTGGTTTAGGCAAACACTCGCTCCTCTGCCCACTTGTACCCTCTTTGAGGTCTCTCTTCAGCTGCCACGTGGAGCGGCGGCTCCTCCAGCGCTTCTGCCTCCCCAGGGTTGCACCGATGTCTTCCTTTAGGGAGAAAAGACAGAAGGAGCCCGAGGCAGGGACTGTTGAGCGGTGTAGAACAGCGGTGGTTCACACCCCTGTGACCGGATCGCTGATACAGTTCCTGGGCGACCTGTGAGAAGCCCTAAGGCAGCAGGTTAGTGCGGCCCTCTCCAGCGTTCCTAAACCTGGCACACAGGGGGACCATCCGACCCTCGGTCATCTGGTTAGCAGAAAAAAAAACAAATGTTTTGCTGTGTAGGGAGAAACACAATCAAAAACTGAGGATCAAGGGGAAGAGCAGGGACTTAAAACAGCTGTCAATTGATTGTGTTTCCTGTTGGCAGGAGCCTCTCATCTCTCACGTGTGCCATCCTGGAAGATGATTAGAGAAAATGGCAATTTGTGAAGTTTCATATACTGTACAGTAGCTCATATGATACAATTTTAAGCACTTCAGCCCCGGAAGGATTTCCCACTTAATGACCAGAGCACTTTTTGCAATTCGACACTGCATCACTTTAACTGACAATTGCGTGGTCGTGTGACGTTATACCCAAACTAAATTGACTTCCTTTTTTTCCCACAAATAGAGCTTTCTTTTGGTGGTGTTTGATCACCTCCACAATTTTTATTTTTTTTGTTATAAACAAAAGAGCGTAAATTTTTGAAAGAAAAAAAATATATATTTTTTACTTTTTACTAAAATACACATACATACATACATATATATACACACATACATACATATACATATATACACACACACACACACACACACATTTATGGGGCGTGGCCTAGCATCGGACCAACATGGACGTGTAGTCTGAGTGCTCCGACTACCAAGGTAGCTTACACGGCACCATAAGCGGACTAGCTTTACAGCAGCAGCGGACTGATGGCTGGGAGAAGCTCCTCGGCATCCTGCACGCAGGTGGATTCAGGCACGCAACTAAGCCGGACCATGCTGGAGATATTCCAGACACTTTATCCGGACTCACAGGCCCTGTCACAGGCCTCGGATGCTGAGATGGCTCGCCGCTCCCTTGCACAAGATCCCCTGAGCCAGGTGAGTGCTGCGGCACACAATACTCAACATCCCCTACTCCTCTGCCTAGCGGATCTCCACAGCGTAGCCACAAACATTAAAAAAACACTAATCTCAGACTTAAAGAATGACCTGAGAGCGGTCGCCACTGGTCAGGAACACGTGGAGACAGCGGCCATGACACACGGGCCGCCATCCACCAAGTAGTGAGTACACAAGCCCAACATCTCAGACATGCACGGTCACATCAAGGACCTCGATAACGGGTCGGAGGCACATTCTCACATTTAGGGGGATCCCTGAAGCGATTGAGGGGCCTCAACTGCAACAAACTGTCTGGGCAGACCACTGGACACTCCCATTGATATGGAGCGTTGTCACAGGGCACTCAGGCCTAGGGGCCAGGACAGTAATCCGTCTAGGGATACAATATGCTGCTTTGTCAGTTTCACTCAGAAGGAAGATGTACTGAGACAGGCTAGAAATCAGGGTCAGCTACAGCATGATGGGCAACAGATTCAGATTTTCCAAGACCTTTCAACTATCACCCTGCAGCATAGGAGAGATTTATGTCCCCTTCTTAATGCCCTGCGGGAAAGACAATGTACATGTGGAAATTTCCATTTTGCCTGTCAGCAACTAATGGCAACAGAACGGCCCTTCTGTGCACTCCGATGGAACTGCAAACTTTCTGTGACACTTTAGGGATGCTGCCGGTCCCTGTCCCGGATTGGTTCAGCTCATTCCTGCAGTCAGAGCCCTGGATCCCCACTCAACAGGAAAGGACCCCGCGCTCCCACCAACACAGGAAGAGGCACCGCAGATCCTCTTCGGCTTCATCCCAGAGAGATGGAGATGCTATGCACACAGACGACGGCCCGAGATCTACACCATCATACCGTACCTTTCTTCTTTTGGTTTAGGTTAGCTGTTATGGCATATACTTGAATGTTCATCTTGCGTGGGCTGGCAGAGTGTCGTCTTGGCACCCACAGGTTTGAAATAATGTTAGACATACTTAATACCCTGTGGGGAAATATGACTAAAGGTTTTTCCACTTTTCCTTAATTTTTTTTCCACTTTCCTTTGTGCATGCCGGGCGGGGCCCAGGAGCCCTCCGCACCTGTGGCAAACCCGAGCGCCATAGTTGCACCTCCATGGCCTTAGGTCGGGCAGCACCCCCATGGGGATTGAGCAATTATTGCCATTTCATGAAGCAACCCAAGGCCTTGTTGACATTTGCTCCACTGGAGGGTACCCTCGCTCCGTGGTCGCTGATCCCCTGGGGGTGGGCTTTGCGACCCGGCTGGGGCTTAAAGCCAGGTTATATAGGCAATTTGGTGTCACCTGGACGCCACTCTAGGGAGTGGCGCCTGGATGGGATATGATAGGGAATAAAGGGGGAAAAAAACTAAGGAATTGCTTTATAGAATTGGGCTTGAGTCTTAGTTGATGTTGCTTGTGTTTTGTTGAGATCTCTTTTGAACAAATTTGCAAACTTTAGTTGGTTTACTCTGGGTTACCGGGGATAGGCAGCCACCAGATCTGTGACTGTATAAATACTCGGAGCTGATCAACCAGCAGGTAGAGACGTGGAAATACCCCCGGCAACCTAGAGTATATAATCTGCCTTGGGGCCATCTTCCGCCGGACCCTATGGGCTTTTGGGGGGACTGTTAGAAGAAGACTGTCCTGAGACCTTGTTTGCATTTGATTGTGGCTTTGGGAGGGGGCAGTGCTGGGCAGCTCTATTTGAACTTCCTGTTCCTGTCAGCAAGTGCTGTCCGTTCTACAGCGTCTGGAGAGCTACCTATCCTTTGAATCTGTATCCTGACCTGTTCCTGAGACCCGGCTTGTTTGACCTTTGATTGACTTCCGCCTGCACCGACCCCCAGCTTGTCCACGACCATTCTTCTGCCTGATCCCTTTGTACCTCGCTGCCTGCTCGTTAACGACCCTGCCTGCACCTGACAACCCTTTTGTCTGATCCTTCAGTACCTCTTGCCAGCCAGTTGCCGACTTCAGCCTGCCTCACTACTCTACACCTGCACAAGCCTCTGATGGACCTATCTTGCCACCAGTGTTCCAGTCCAGCCCTCGTGCCCCTCTGTGCTCTGGAACCCTCTGTCTGCTCTATCAGGGGTTCCCGAACCAGGGTCGTAAGAGTGGTTGCTTCCTGCACAAGACATTCTGTTCAGGGGCCCCTGCCTCTATCCACCCCTTGTACTATTCCGAAGCTCCTCCAATACTCTTTAGTTAAATGCTGGCATGCCTTGGTTTGTCTATTTGTTTATTTTGGTGTTCCTTGTGTTAGACTTCTCTCCCACCTCAGAGCGGCAGGTCCTTTCCAGAATCTCACCGGTAGTCCTTCCCCCATTCTATCCCACTAGGTGACTCAGCAGGTCTGTGTACACCTCCGGTAGATTAAGTACACCCACCTTTGCCCTACAGGGTACTTGGGCCCTGCCTTGTATAGCTCTTCTGTCTCCCACAAACTCCTGCTTTCTCTCTTCTCTCCCTTTACCCTCTTATTTTTCCCTTCCCCTTTCCCTGTGCCTCCCTTCAATTACATGACAATCCTCTCCATCAGCCGGGTGATAGTTTTGGCAGACGCACTCATTTGTCTAGCACTGATCATGGCGCATACGACTGTGCTCTCGGCTTCCCTATCTATGAAAATTTTTTCGCTTAACATCCGGGGACTAAATGTCCCAGAGAAAAGAAGTAGCATCCTAGAGGAGGCTTTTAAACACAAAGCACAGGTCCTTTTCCTCCAGGAGACCCACTTTAAAGCAGGAGCGGTCCCACGCCTCCACAATGGAAGATTCCCCACAGCATTCCACACCACCTGTCCGAACACGAAATCCAAGGATGTTTCCATCCTTCTCTCCAAAACGAGCCACTTTGACATCATAGACCAACTACTTGACCCAGCAGGCAGATACTTATTCCTGAAGTACATGGCACAATAAACCTATTACTTTGGCCAACATTTACTGTCCTAACTCCCACCAAGTTCTCTTCTTACGGGAAGTCATCAAACGACTACCCCACTTTGCGTCGGGGATTTTGATTCTAGGGGGAGACCTGAACGTTTTGCTTGACCCATTAATGGATACCTCCATGGGGACTTCCTCTATTTCCTATTCGACCCTCAGACAAATAAAACTTCTATTAGCTTCCCTCACACTGCATGACACTTGGGAGGACCTTACATCCCCAAGATTGAGATTATACCTTTTTCTCCCCACCCCACAACCGCTATACAAGATCAGATTATCTTTTCATGTCACAATCAGACCTGTCCTGCATCCAGAACGCAACCATAGAGGCTATGGTTCTGTCAGATCACCACCCTACCACCCTCACCCTCACATTCCTGGAGGTCATCACCTCTACAAAGGTCTGGAGAATGGATGCATCCTTTCTCTAGGACCCGGCAGATGTTGTGACCATGAGAAAAGAGTTAAAAGACTTCTTCGATCGCAATGACACCCCCAATGTATCTTCCATGACGCAGTGGGAGGCACACAAGTGTGTAATCAGGCGTTTACTTTTATCTATTTCAGCATGGAAAAAAAGAGAGCACAGAGCCAGGGTGTTGGAACTCACGTCAAAGATATGTTGTTTGGAATCCCAACATAAGTGCTCTTTGGCGACTAAGACGGCCCAGGAATTACTATAGACACATTCGCTTCTATCTGAGGAACTATTTAAAAAAGCCTGACGCTGACACATCCTCTCACACAGATGGTTCCATGAGCAAGGCAATAAACCGGGCCATCTGTGAGCCAGCAGAAATTAGCATCCACGGTTCATCGCATTACAGACTCCTTGGGCAAGTGCCACACCAATAATGAAGATATTGCCCTTCAGTTTCAGCACTTTTACAATAATTTATATAACCTTAAAGCTGAGAAACCAGACCCGATCCTGCCTTCGAAATGTGCAGACCTCATTTCTGGTTTTCTGAACCTATACTGCCCTCCGGCCTTAGTAGTGGCCGACTCCCAAGCACTAGAAGTACCCCTCAAATCAGAAGAATTTAAGTAAGCACTCAAGGCCATGAAACCAGGCAAAAGCCCAGGGCCAGACGGCTTCCCAGCCCAATACTTCAAAAGCTTTCCAGACCTCCTGGCCCCACGCTTCCTCAGGGAATTTAACACACTATCTTATGAACCACATAACTCAGAGAGGCTTTTAGAAGCTTATGTCACGGTGATACCAAAGGAAGGGAAGGACCCACGAACGTAGCCAGCTACCGGCCAATCTCTTTGTTAAACGTTGACGTTAAGATATTTGCAAAAGACTCCAGTACCAACTTTTGGTTCATGGAATGAGGGCGTGAGGCGGGAGTGCTCCTGTGATCCCCGGGCTCTAGCATACCTCCTAGACAGCTGAGGAGCGGCTTGGAAATGCCAGACGACTGGGACCCTGTGATAGCTGCTCGAGGTGATGGCTACACGCCGCTGGGCAGCCTCCCAATCGTCTGGTGGGAGTAAGCCTGTAGCGGGAGGACTCAGAGCATATCTGGTGACACAGACGCCTGAAACCGGAGGCCAGACGGGGACGGCAGCCAAGTGTACGGAGAAAAGGCAAAGCTTACCCAGCACCAGTGGAGACCAGCTGCCGTATGGGCGCGGACATGCAGTGACGGGCCGTGGAGGCTCGGTGGCCGGAAGGGGTTCTGCGGCCACAGGCCGTGGTGCGGTAGCCACGGGTGGAGGCGCCAGGAAGCTGGGACAAGGATCAGCAGAGGTTGATTGCCCGCCAACAACACCTGTGTGTAGTGATGCCGTGAGAGGCGATAGAGGCATACCAGGGCCCAACCAGGACTCTAAAAAAATAACAGGTAAAGTAAGAAATACTGGCGAGGACGAGGCATCTATGAAAAAGAATGGACAAACACAAAGTGAGAGTATTTTGACATATGAATACTGTGATCCGCCCCTGTCTGAGGCTAGCACGTTGATAACAACTGATGATTGTGTATGGGGAAAATAAAGAAATGGCCTGATTGATAAAGATATAGATATGGACATGCAGGGCCCTGATGGGGAAAGGAAGGCCAATTTGAAAGATGTACATGAAAGCAATGAAGATCAAACTATGCGCAATTCTGATTATGAGGAAGGGGGAACTATGGCTCAACTAGACAAACATACATCACCATATAGAGAGGACTGTGCTATTATTAAGACAAGGTTGGCCATGGAGGATATAGACTGGGACATAAGAGAACATATAAAGGCACTCCCCACTAGGGCCGACATCCAACAACTGATTGCTGCTGTGGAAACGTCCTGGAAACACACAACAGAGGAGTTAAAAGAGGACATAACAGGCCTGGGGCGCAGAGTGGAGATGGTAGAGAACAAACAGGAAGATATCATACAGAGACTGTGGTTGAAAACCAAAATGCCATTAAACAACATGAGAAAATACTAAATATATATATGGATCAATTAGACGACTATGAAAATAGGGACCGTCGACTGAACATCCGTATACAAGGAGTTCCAGAGGCCATTAAGGCCCCAGACTTGTTGCCAACAGTTCATGGCATATTTTGCCAAATCCTGGGAGGATGCTTACCAGACTCTATAGAAATAGGTAGAGTTCATTGTGTCCCGACCCAAAACCCCCAAGATAATGATAGACCGAGAGATATCATCTGTAGGTTTAATAAATATAGGGTCAAAGAATCCATCATGAAGGGAAGAAAGACATTGACTTTGATGGGGCACATATCTCTCTATACCCAGACTTAAAACGCACCCTTATGCAAAGAACTGTGAGACCTTTGTTAGATGTCATGAGATCAGCAAATATTAAATATCAATGGGGGTTCCTTTTTCGCCTGATGGCATCTCGAGATGGCAAGAGGGCAACCCTTCGAACTAAAGATGGCCTACAGCACTTCTTAGAGACACTGGATTTACCACAAGTGGACTTCTTGGATTGGAGACTGAGTAGCCCCAAGAGTCATATACAACAGTCAGAACAATGGCAACAGGTCCCTGCAAGAGCCAGATGCAGGAGTCGCTCGAACAGACAAAGATAGGATTAGATTTATAATGATGATAAGATATGGGGTGGTGGTTTGGGGATGGGGTGGGTGGGAAGAGGGGAGGAATTTTTTTTCCCTTTTTCCTCTCCTCTCACTCCCCCCCCCCGGCTCTGGTCCCACAGAAAAGTAAAATTAAAACAGTAGGAGTGGAGGAAGGAGCCCAGGGGAGGGAAGGGGAGCGAGAGTGGAGAATTTGAACATTTCCCTAGTAGGCCGGTCCCGCTATAGGGGACTTAGTGAACTACATCTGGGCAGAGGGGTGGGGGGGGGGGTTCAGGGAGGGATTAAAATTCCATCTCTGGGGTCAACCACTTTTTTTTTTTCTCTCCCTTCTTTCTTCACGAATATGGTTGGAAATTAAAAAAAGAAATTCTTGGAAGAGACTGGTATAGTGGGCATAGGGATCCAAAATGAGGAATGTTTTGAAGATTGTTTCATATAATGTAAGAGGGCTGAATTTGCAGCAAAAAAAGGGGGCGGCTCTGGCAGGAACTGTGTCTCTTGGATGCAGATATGTTTTTTTTTTTTTTTTTTACAGGAGACACACTTTGTGGCAGGGTCTACCCTCCAAAATGCCCCTTTATTTTTTTGACTAATGGTTTCATGCAGCTTCCCCCATAACAGGGCTAGATGAGTTACAATAGCAATTAAGAACTCGTTCCCTTTTGTTCCCAACTCAACACAAGTTGATAAAGAGGGTGGTGATTTTAATATCACCTTAAATCCTGACTTGGATACCTTGACAGGTAAAACTCCTTTATCGTTCAGAGTGCTTAGACATGTCAGACAATTACTATGCTCTCAACATTTGGTGGATCACTGGCGAGTGACACATGGCAGAGATAAAGATTTTAGTTATTATTCTAAAACTCATAATATGTACTCACATCTTGATCTGATGCAGGTGGATCAATACTACCTGAGTGGCGTTTGCTCCTCTAGCATCGAATCAATTACTATATCAGATCATGCTCCGGTCACTTTAGTGATAAGCCTAAAGGCAATGCCACAGATGGAACAGACATGGAGGTTGAATGAATCATTATTAGAGAATAAACGTATAGTAGAAGATTTAACTCAGAAACTGACCTGGTACTTTGAAATGAATACTCCAGGGGAGGTATCCAGACAAGTAATATGGGAAGCCCATAAGGCGGTAATTAGAGGAGAATAGCACATGGCTCCCGATTTAAAAAAAGACAGAAAGAAGTAGAGGAACTGCTAGGAAAAATACACGAACTGGAGATTAAACACAAAAAAGGTTTGGACCAGGTAGATGCACAACTGCTAGAGATATTGCAAGCGATCTCTCTGGCTGTCTGGATCGAAAAGTCAGAGATAAATGTAGATAATTTGCAAATCGTTTGTATGAACAGGGGAATAAGTGTGGGCGTTTATTAGCTAAGCAAATAAAAAAACAACAAAACTTAAGGACATATCCACAGTTTGCTTGTTCATAACAAGCAGAAAGTAGAGACTAAATCTATAGCTGCAGAGTTTCATCCTTTTTATGCGGCATTATATATTTCCACAACTTTGGCAGGAAAAGATAAGGAGTATCAGGCCGAAGAGATTAGAAATTATTTCAAAGAATCTAAACTACCTACCCTAACAATGGACGTTGTTGAATTGATGGAACGCCCAATTACAGTGGAGGAACTGAATGCCGCAATAAATACAATACCAAAGGGTAAAAGCCCAGGGCTAGATAGCCTTTTGATTGTGTATTATAAAACATTCTCCTCTATTCTAGCAGTCCCCCTGTGTAGTTCTCTTAATTCAATATTCGCTTCTAACCCATTACCACCAGAAGCGTTGTTGGCATATGTGACAGTTCTGCCAAAGCCAGAGAAGGATCCACGGCATTGTGCCAGCTACCGACCCATCTCCCTCCTTAACTCAGACACTAAGCTACTGGCAAAAATTCTAGCTTCTTGATTGCAGGATCGTGTGGTGAGCCTGGTACATTTAGACCAGACTGGCTTCATGAAGGGACGTGAGGCTAGAGATAACACAATAAGAGCGCTACACGTCCTACACTGGTCCCAGCATGGGCCAGAAAAGATCTAAGAGTGATTCTATCAATGGATGCTGAAAAAGCATTCGATAGGGTGGACTGGGTCTTTATGTCTCAAGTGCTGAGGGGGATGGGTCTGGGGGCTCGCATGACGGGGTTGATACTAGCGCTATATGGGAAACCTAGGCCGAGGGTAAACGTGAACGGGATATTGTCAGACTATTTAATATATATATAATGGGACCGGACAAGGTTGCCCCCTGTCCCCCTTATTGTTTGCGATGATACTGGAGCCATTCCTTCGCAGGGTTAGGGGGAACACGAGTATACAGGGGGTTAAAATTGGGGCAGTTGAGCATAAGGTCTCTGCATATGCAGATGACCTGTTGTTCTACATATCCAATCCCAAATTAACCATACACAATTTAATGACCGAGGTAAATGAATTTGGGAGACTGTCAAACTTTAAAATAAATTTTGAGAAATCATTACTTCTCCCAGTCCATTTGCCATCGAAATTGGAAACTTCCTTACGTCAAGCATTTCCTTTTGTTTGGCGTATGAACTCATTGCCCTGTTTGGGGACCCATATTACAGCAAATGCAAAATTGCTATACGAACTTAATTATGGATCATTGTTGACTAATATTATGAAAGAGCTCCAGAGGTGGAGAAATCAATTATTGACTTGGTTTGGAAGAATAAATGCTTTAAAGATGACTATACTCCCCAGAATAATTTATATGCTGTACACAATACTTATTACACTTCCACAATTTTTCTTTAAACGTATGAGGAGGGCCTTTCGATCCTTTATATGGAATGGAGGGCACCAAAGAATGGCCTATGCTGTATTGCGTAGAAGCAAATGGGAGGGGGGTATAGGACTCCCAGATACAGCTATATACTATAAAGCCATGTCATTAGTCCCCTGGAGAAGACATTGGCAGGAAGAAACTTGGCGGGAGCCCCATGGATTCCAATGGTATTGAGCGATCTTTCGGAATGGACATCCCCAATAATACTTTGAAAGTATGGGATGGGCTAAATAAAACAGGCAAACTTGCACCTCCTACATCTCCACTAGCCCCAATGGAAGGATTCCCTTGCTTTCCACCAGGAGAAGAAATAGGATCTCTGGGTAACTGGGGGCGGGATGGGAATAACATATGCACAAAGTTTGCACAGAGAGGCACTCTTTCCCCTCTTGAGGAATTAATCGCTAGTTTGGGGAATATCTCCCTAGAGAAGTGGAGACACTATCAAAAAACAGATTTCCTGAAGAAGATGAACCCACAAGTGAGACTACTTTTGAATCAATGTGCGTATATAGTTCAAACTCTAAGGGCTCTCTATCACAAATGTATAGACTGGCTCTGAGTGTACATTGTAACTCCATCCCCTACTATATTAGAGAATGGGAGAGTGAGTTGGGTCAGGTATTAACTGCTACACAAATCAAAAAGTTTATTAAATTCACACACTCAACGTCAATAAGTTCATATATACAAGAGATGTCATATAAATTTATGATGAGATGGTACCAAACACCGGCCAAACTGGCTAAGATGTATCCAGGGAGAGATGAGGGATGCTGGAGAGGCTGTGGACAAAGCAGCATATATTTACATATATGGTGGTCTTGCCCCAGGATTAGGCCATTTTGGGAGGCAATTTTTCTATGGGTTAAGAGACTTACAATCGGACCCACAGTTCTCGCCCTTGTGTCTTCTTTTCCATGGGACGCCCTAAACTAAATCTTATAAAAAAAGCATAACTCCATATTTATTAAACGCAGCAAAGCTCCTAATACCGAAATTTTGGAAACAAACCACCAGTCCTTCACTAATGGACTGGAAGAGAGAGGTTGAAAAGATAAGAGAAGCAGAAAGATGGGTCCACATGATAAGGGACCAGCAAGAAGAATTTAAGAAGGTATGGGCAGGATGGGAATTTTACTCTTCTGAGATAACATAGAGTAAGATAGGTTAATAGTTTGACTACCAACAAATTCTTTCAATGCCTATATGTGGAGTAAGGGGGGGGAGGTTTTTCAATAAGTGGGTTTTTTGTTTGTCTCATCTGTCAAACCATCCAATTACATATAATTAAGAGGAATAATTAAGATAAATAAAAATGAGAAGGCCAATAAACTATGGGGGTTTGATATAGGGGGAGAAAGGAAGAATTTTTAAATTTTCCCTTTTTTTTTGGATATTGGCACAACTTATATGAGTAACGAAGACGCATAAATAATTTAATTGACGTATAAATAATATACATACATACACACACACACACACACACACACACATATATATATGTGTTACAGAAGGTGGTTATTAACCACTTCCTTACCGGGCCATTTCTGACACTCCTCTCCTACATGTAAAAATCATCATCTTTTTGCTAGAAAAATACTCAGAACCCCCAAACATTATATATGTTTTAAATGTTGTATGTTTTTTTAACCCGATTGAAATGACAAAACATAAAAAAATTAAGTGATTTGACAAAGAAAAGGTTTTTTTTGCGCAAACTTTTTAAGGACGCGTTTATAGCACACTATATTTTTCAACGTTACTAACGGTAAAATAAGGGATCTCAGGGACGATTTTTTTTGTATATATTACAAACCCCCAAGACTCATAAAAAGATCGTTTTTCTACTACTAAAAATGTACATCCTCTCCTCACAGTCTTTACCGGGCCATTCCTTCACCAATTATTGGTGGAAGACATTGTGTATATATATACACACACACACACACACACACACACATACATACATATAATAAATATGCAGTTAATTTAATAAATACGCAGAAGCAATGAGTATATTCAACACGGTTATAGGTTTTTTTTTCCCTTTTAAATTTTTAAGAAGGAAAGAGGGGGATATAGTTTGGGGGTATCAAATAACCGGAAGAGTAAAAATAAATAGAATTAATAAGGAGAATTAATATACATTAACCTACCAAACTGTCTACTCTGTTTGTTTTTTGGGTGAATAACTTTTTGGAGGGGGGGGAATGAGGTGTATATCCGTAACTTTCTTAAACAACCATCAGTTTGATAATTGGATAGAATGAGATACAGACAGAGAATA
>BLSH010305993.1:25764-35908 GCA_018402905.1 Glandirana rugosa | reverse complement strand
GATGACTGAGCACGGATGGGGATGGGTGAACATGGATGGGGATGGGTGAGCATGGATGGGGATGGGTGAACATGGATGGGGATGGGTGAGCATGGATGGGGATGGGTGAGCACGGATTGGGGATGGGTGAGCACGGATTGGGGATGGGTGAGCACGGATTGGGGATGGGCGAGCACGGATTGGGGATGGGTGAGCACAGATGGGGAAGGATGAGCAGGGATGAGAATGACTGAGCAGGGATGGGGATGGGTGAGCATGGATATGGATGACTGAGCACGGCTGGGTGGGTGAGCATGGATGGATGGGTGGGTGAGCATGGATGGGTGGGTGAGCATGGATGGATGGGTGAGCATGGATGGGTGGATGAGCATGCATGGATGGATGGGTGGGTGAGCATGGATGGGTGAGCATGGATGGCTGGATGCAGGGTGCAGCCTGCTACATAGCATCTGCATTTGCTCTCTCCCCCTCTCCTCACACACTGCACTGATCGGTGGGGAGAGAAAAGCCGGAACTTCCGCCGGCTTGTTTACATGTTTGTCATTTGACGGAGCGATCACATGGTAAAAGGCTGCTGCGAGTGGCCATGTCACGTTTCCGGGGGCGCGCGGGGAGCGCATTCATGGTAGGGCGTCATAGAGTGCCCTCCCGGAGTTAGGCAATCGCCCTGTAGCCGTCATTTGACTATAGGGTGGTTGTTAACTGGTTAAAAACCTGTGTACGGTTTTCATTCTTGACACTTTTTTTGGGTGAATGGGTAGGTGTACAATGTAGCCCATACTCATTCACATAGGATGGGGGGCTTCCATATTCCAATAAGCCCCCCGCCCGCAGACCCCGGAAATCACCAGCCAGGGTTGTCGGGAAGAGGCCCTTGTCCCCATCAACATGGGGACAAGGTGCTTTGGGGTGGAGGGGGCGTGGACCCCCTGCCCCAAAGCAACCACCCCCATGTTGCGGGCATGTGGCCTGGTATGGTCCAGGAGGGGGGGGCACTTGCTCACCCCCCCTTTCCTGACCTGCCGGGCTGCATGCTCGGGTAAGGGTCTGGTATGGATCTTGGGGGGGACCCCAAGCCATTTTTTTTGGAGTGGGGGTTCCCCTTAAAATCCCTATCAGACCGAAGGGTCTGGAATCGTCTTGGGGGGAAACCCCACGCCAGTTTTTTTGTTTTTTTTTTCATTTTGGTGAGGGGTTCCCCGTCACGATCCTCAGCACAAAAGCCGCACTACAAGTCATCATGATCCGAATTCTGATTCAACTTCTATTCAACTGAATAGGCTCCCATAGGGAACCACTGATTTTGAACAGAGGCATTAGAAATGCTGCTAAAAGCTAGCACAGCTAAATGCGCATTAACGCCAATGCGAAAAGCTATTAAAAGCAAGTTTTTACAGGCACTTTTTCTTGGCATTGGTAGTGGCTCTGCAGCACGTTTTGTTCTAACGCCCGTGTGCATGAGGCCTAAGGACTGCTGATCTCACTGCAGAGGTCAAGCCCTCCCCCCTTGCTGAGTTTAAGTACTGAAAGCTTTTCCATAACAAATCATAAGATATGTAGTTACTAAATGTATTCAAATTCATTTGGAAGACGTCTGATAAAACAAATAAACCCAGCAACAATTCAAGGCACATCAAACACCACTGATACCATTTTATAATAAAGATATATTTCCAAATATGAATTAGAATGAATCTATAAAGTCAAGGAGGATAATGGTATTAGACACAGGTGGCACAAATAACAAAGGGGTAGATTAATGAAACCAAAGCCAGGATAGAGAACCATATTCCCATTCACATAGAAAAATACAAGAAATGGACTGCTGTCTTTATTCACCCAACTATATAAGAAATAAACAACAAAAAGCCAAGTTGGAACAAAAGTAAAAGTAGGATATTACAGAGAGACCAGTGTCATACAAAAATGTAAATTGCTAAAACCAGCGTTAAATATTCTGCCACAGATACATGATGACATGTCTACACAGAAGTAAATGAAGCATCATATTATTATAAGCAAATTCAGATATATCTACTCTTCTGTATAAGAGTACATGCACATAGATCCATTTGGAAGTGCATTTGTTCTGGTATAGCTTTCACAAATAGGCTGAACAGCTATTCTGCAAATACTGTGACATAAGCAAGCAAAACAAAGACTGCCCTGGTTTTGTGTGTTTTTTGTAAGACAAGAAAAAGCATGGCTGTGTACACCACCTGTGGCTGTCACTAGAAGTGGCCTTAGGATGAAGTATATTTACATCATCTTTGCTTAGCTTTTTGTGAAAATCAAACATCCATGTGTGGAATCCTTTAATCCTTCCTTAGCTATAACCACAGTCATTATGATTTGTTAGCTAATACAATATTGTCTTATATTCTTTGAGATATATTTACACAATGCTTAACTCTTTTCTTTATGACTGTAGGATCCAAGCCTTACCAGCAGCACAAGAATGATTTTCTCACAAGAGCACAGAGCATCAAGCTTCTTAGACCAATCTGTAATTAACCCACCTGTGCTCACAAGAGGAAATTCAGAAAACATGCAATGCTGAGCAATCGTATTAGGTCTGATTCATACCGATGCATTTTTAGTGCTGTTTACTTTTTGCAGATTTGCACTACAGTCCATTTACCATGGTTTCCTATGGAACACGTTCTGTAGTGCAAATCTGCAAAATGCAAAAAGCACTAAAAATGCATAGGTGTGAATCAGGCCTTAGACTAGGGTTGCCACATCATCCCTTTAATCCAGGACACATATCAATTACACAGGTTTTGCGTCTGATTAAGGTGGTAATCAAATTCACTTGGTGCCTTACCTGCATTAAATTAGCCTCAGAACCTGTGTAATTCATATGTGTCCTGGATTAAAGGGATGAGGTGGCAATAAGGTTACCACCTCATCCCTTTAAACCCGAAAACATATTAATTACACAGGTTCTGAGGCTAATTTAATACAGATAAGGCACCAATGAGTTTAATTACCACCTTAATCAGCCACAAAACCTGGGTAATTAATATGTGTTCGGTTTTAAAGGGATGAGGTGGCAACCCTACTTAGACCCAAATTGTATTACTCCATACCTGAAATACAGATTGTGTTTCAGTGTGTTGTAAATTCAGGTTACAGTAATCTCTAAAATAAATCTGGCGTACATCTCATTCAAATGTATACATACACACACGTTTTCATTAATTATCACAATCCAAGGAATCTTCAGCTATAATTGATTTTTTTTTTCTCAGGGTGTAGTTTTAATGCTTTACTTCCTGTACTGCATAAGCTATAAGGCCCGATTCACACAGGGACGACTTGCGATCCGACTTGAGTCGCCTCAAGACGCCCCAGGTCCCTTGACACAAAAAAATCCCATTGAAGTGAATGGGAGCCATCTTTATGTACACTACTGAAGTCGCTCTGAATTCAAGGCGACTTCAGAAGAGATTCCTGTACTACTTGGAGGTAGGGTTGCCACATCATCCCTTTAATCCAGGACACATATTAATTACACAGGTTCTGTGGCTGATTAAGGTGGTAATTAAACTAACTTGGTGCCTTATCTGCATTAAATTAGCCTCAGAACCTGTGTAATTCATATGTGTCCTGGATTAAAGGGATGATGTGGCAACCCTACTTGGAGGCGACTTCTATCCGACTTGTGCCCATAGAATCCAATGGAAGTCGCCTCCAAGTTGGATTCCCCCCCATCTAAACAGAAGCGACTTCACAATGAAAAGGATAGAATTTATTTAGGGCAACCCCCTCCCTTCTCTGATTGGCCACAGCAAAGTCACCTGGCATGAAGTTGTGTTGTAAGTCGCCTCAAGTCACGATATATATTGCCCAAAGTCGCGCTGAAGTTGCTTTCAAATCGCCTAGCAAAGTCGCGCCGCAAGTCGGATCCCCCCTGTGTGAACCGGCCCTTACAGACAAAGCTCCACATACATGCTCTGCTCACTGCCTTCCCACTTAGGCTTGATTCACACTAGTGTTTTTTTATGCATTTTGCAGTTTGCAGAAATGCAGGGAATTTTTTTTTTAACATGGGCTCCTATGGAACATGTTCACATCAATGCATTTTTGTGCCTCTGCGTTTTTGGAAAGGCTAGGGGACTTTTTTCCGCAAAAAGCAGTGCTTTGCATGTAATAGACATGCAAGAAAAAATGCAAATGCTGCGTTTTTATGGCAATTTTTCAGCGATTTTGCCGCGATTTGCGTTTCACATCTGCCTAGCAACAAAATTTCCCCAAAAAGAAAAAAAAAGCAAAACGCAAATTGCAGCAAAAACGCGGTAAAAACCGCAGATGCACAGCAAAAAGCAGTGAAAAAACGCTGAAAAGCAAAATGCATTGATGTGAATCGAACCTGAGTCCTAGTTCACATTGGTGCGTTTTGGCATGCAATTTGGCATGTCAAATCGCCCTGCCAAATCGGTGGCAATTGCCGGAAATGGCACCGCCCTAATCGGTGCGATGCTGCATTTGCTGCGCCGCACCGATTTCCAAAACTTGTTTCTATACTACTTTTGGTGATTTCAGGTGCGATTTCCATTGACATCTGTGCAGAAACCCGCACAGATGTCTCTGAAATAGGGTTGCCACATCATCCCTTTAATCCAGGACACATGAATTACACAGGTTCTGAGGCTAATTTAATGCGGGTAAGGCACCAAGTGAATTTAATTACCACCTTAATCAGCTGCAGAACCTGTGTAATTAATATGTGTCCTGGATTAAAGGGATGATGTGGCAACCCTACTCTGAAATCGCATCTGAAATTGGGACTGACATGGGGGAATGAAATGGTGCGAGTTCAGCTGAACTCGCACCATTTCATTCCCGCACCAATGTGCACCTAGGCTTAGGGTCCTTTCACACGGGCTTTCCGTTTTTTTTTTTGTTCAGTTCAGTCGGTTTTTTTTTTGTAGAAAGAACGGATACGGATGTCAATTTCTGCATCCGTTTTCATGTCCGCTGACATCCGTTTTTTACAAAAAAAAAAAAAAGTGACTGAACTGAACTAAAAAACTGAACTGAACTTGAACTGAACTAAAATACTGAACTGAACATTTTTTTGGGTGAAAAACGGATGCCAGTGGATCGGATGTAAGCTGATCGTCCGCTAACATCCTTTTTTCATCCGTTCCGTTTCTTTAACGTAAGAAAAATAGGGTTTGTTTTTATCAGCGATTAGGCGATTCCAAGCCTAATAAAAAGGTTATAGATGTCAGATGGGGACACTTTCAGGTGATTAAATAAAAAGAACACTCTCACCAACTAGTCCATGATTTTCACATGGATCAGTGCTTGCCCTGCTGAAATGACAGTGAATGGCACAGAAATACATAACAGGGCATTTCTCCACAAAGATGCTGCATATATAAATTTTGCTATGTAATCTACCATAAGGCTGGATACACAGCCAACTTTTGGCCCATGTGTACAGTTCCCTGTCCACCATAAGCCAGTACCAAGAATGGCTTCAGTTGAACAAGAATGCTTGAAAACCAGCATTCGATCAGCGTTACCAGCCAATGGCTGCAAGTGCTGATTAGTGTGTTCTGGCAGTGGGGGGAAAGCCCCTCTGTCAGAACACAATAGTTCCGCAGGGAGATCACCGCACTAACATTTGGTGTGTTAGTACGGCGATCTGTAAGTTTTTTTTTCATTTAGCCTGCTGGGTTGAAAAAAAAAAAAAAAAACTTATAGTGTGTACCTAGCTTAATGCTCATCTGACAGCATGTAGGATAATTACATTGATAAAGATAGAACAGCACATTTCCTTTTTCATCTGTCAGAAACAAAAGAGAAAGCTGTATGAACAAATATACAGCATAGCTTACCTTTTGGTATACAAACTGTGTTTTCAAGCCTTTCTCAGCAGCAGAATCTCGCCACTCTGTCAGCCACTTTAGGAAGAGAGGGTTTGGACAGGGAGGTAGCGGACGTTTGCGTCCAAATGTGACTGGGCCTGGCATCTTCTAGCCTTCAAAAGGTTTCAGCTATTGATTGGCATTTTCTGCAGAAAGAGTGACACAAACAAATTTACAATAACTAACAAAATCAGATTTTTACACAAGTATAATTCACAGCAGATATAGGCAGATGGCAGTTTTCTAACTCGGATAACATTTTTATACAGCAGTCAGGATCCAGAAAAT
Organism: Glandirana rugosa; assembly: GCA_018402905.1. NCBI lineage: Eukaryota > Metazoa > Chordata > Amphibia > Anura > Ranidae > Glandirana > Glandirana rugosa. The sequence goes on along the minus strand of BLSH010305993.1, from coordinate 29,738 downwards.
GGACCAGAGCAATGACTTTAACACAAGGGGAGTACATTAAACAGACATATTTGTAACTGAACTGCTGGATCTTGGATTTCCCACACTTAAGCTGGCTATAGACGGATCGGAATTCAGCTGGTTCAGCAGGGATTGACTGAATGTCGATCAGTGTGTGGCCCTCCCTGCTCGACAGAAGTCAGTCGCCAAACTGACTTCTTTCAAACGGACAAGTTGGAACACGTTTCTCGATCAGTGGTTGCAGCTGCTGATCAGTGTATTCTGAAAGCAAGAGGAGCAGGTGTGAGAATACAATGTCCTGGATGTCTTGAATAGGGATTCCTCTATCCAACTCAGTTGTGTGGATGGAGGAACCTGTTCATTTAATTTTCATTCAGTCCACTTCAAAAATGATGTCAAGGAGGGGCACAGACAGCAGATCTTAAAGAAGTATAAAAGTGCTTCCAACAGGTTTTGTAAAACGCTGAATGGATGAAGGGGGGCAGGAGTGAATGCTGTTTTAAGTTTAAGTTTTGTTTGAGATGGGCTTTAAAGACGTACTATGGTACTATTTAAAAATAGGATTTTTGTACTCATTGTAAAAATAGTCAAGTGAGGCAATGGCGGCTGGTGAAGTTTTAGGATGGGGGCGCCAGGCCACGCCCTTCCTTTTTGACCCCTCACACTTCTACTAGCCCCACCCCTTATAGAATCCACCCACTCCATCCCCTGTATTCCACATATTGTGTCAGGAGTATCCAGCTCAGTATCACAGGTGGGGTATATTGCAGCCAGTAACACAGGTGGGGTATATTGCAGCCAGTAACACAGTATGCAGGCAGTATCACAGGTGGGGTATATTGTAGCCAGTAACACAGTATGCAGCCAGTAACACAGGTGGGGTATATTGCAGGCAGTAACACAGTATGCAGGCAGTAACACAGGTGGGGTATATTGAAGCCAGTAACACAGTATGCAGGCACTAACACAGGTGGGGTATATTGCAGCCAGTAACACATTATGCAGGCAGTAACACAGGTGGGGTATATTGTAGCCAGTAACACAGTATGCAGGCAGTAACACAGGTGGGGTATATTGCAGGCAGTAGCACAGTATGCAGGCAGCAGCACAGTATTCAGGCAGCAGCACAGTATTCAGGCAGCAGCACAGTATTCAGGCAGCAGCACAGTATGCAGGCAGCAGCACAGTGTGCAGCTGTAACACCGGTAGGGGTATTTTGCAGGCAGTAACACAGTGTGTAGCCGTAACAACGGTAGGGGCATTTTGCAGGCAGTAACACAATGTGCAGCCATAACACTGGTAGGGGTATTTTGCAGGCAGTAACACAGTGTGCAGCCGTAACACAGAATGCAGCATTACATTGTGGTGAATTGTAAATCAGTTGCCTATGTGCTCCTACATGCAGCTGTGCCCTGGAAAGCCACCCTCAGCAGTCATATAGACTACAATCCATAACAGGAACAATTATTTATTTCAGGCCATAGGAGTACAACTTCCAACATGCACTGGCATCCTAGTACAGGATGGAAGACACATACACAGTAATTAGTGTTTGGTTCTCAGATACAGACAGAGACACATCTTCTATCTGCTGTTCTCCATCCAGTTTTGCTACTCACATGTCAATATTTTTTCCATTCAGAACACCCAGCAAACAGGACAAGTTTATCCTGCTGCATTCTGCCTGCTATCAGTCCTTGCTGCACACTGATAAGATATCAGCAGAGCACACAAGCTTGTCATCTCCTCACCTTCCTGTGTAAAGCTATCTGGTCCCCATGAACAATCTTTAGCAGAAAGTGCAGTGCAGTTCTAATATCACATGTACACACTTACAGCCTGCGCCTTCTGATGACATCATCACTGAGACAAATCTGTGGCCACCATCCTACTGCTATATATGCATAAAGCTGCAGGTGTGTGTGGACTCAGGGCTGGTATGTTGGGCTGTGCTGACTGTGCTCTCCTCCCTCCGCTCATCACTGGCTGCTGTACAGTGAGTTCCTCCTCCCAGCCTCACACTTTCCCCCCTTCCACTTGGAAGATCTCCACCCCCTGGTGCAGGGAGCAAATCAGGGAGCTCAATAGGCGGGCCAGGTCGTTTTTCTGACACGTCCTTTTGAGCTCTTATTAGAACAATGGAAGAAAGTAAAACAACCAATAACGGTGGAGAAGCTGTTTACTAAGTGTTCTGAATGCAGTTTTAAATGCATTTTTGGACAGAGGCCCCATTGCTAGGCAGAATAGAAAAAAAAGGAGACTACTTTTTTTTTTTTAATCTACCTAACAAATAGCACAGAGAGAGGTAAACAATCAGGGAAGGGAACTCAACAGAATAAATTATTATATTGTTTATTTTCATGTATTTATTTATTGTTTTCCTGCAACAAAGACTGGTGGGTCACTGCCCCAAGAGCCCTCATGTACGAGCCTCCACTGAAGTGAGGAGCATGGAAAGTTAATAACTTTTGGGTTATGCTGCCGCCAACAGGAAGATTGGATACCGACAGACAATACAAAAATTGTAACCAAGCCCCCCCATAAGCATGTCACATTTTTGTAACTAAATATATATAAAAAAGAGATAAATGGCGCTGCCTCATAGAAGTAGTGTTCCAAAAGAGATTTCCTCCTCCTGCTACTGCAAGCCAATCTATATCCAACTCATAAAGTGCATTGTGCTCCTCAACATTTCAAGCTTTGCAAGGGGTGAACAATAAAATAACATTAGAAAAACTGCAAAAAAAAAAACATTTCCTGGTGCATCATGGCAGCATACACATGGGTTGTGTCTCCGCCCCCACAACATGATAGGACTGGTTAACTATAAATCAAAGACAGACCCGGCTCACAGCATTATCCTTTTTTTCCTCACCTGATCAGGACTGGAGTCGCGAGGTATCCCTTACCGCTTGTCGCCCCAGCCAAGTTCAGCCTCTCTTGGTTGGAAGTCCTTCCTGTACAGTCTCTAAACGAGCTATATGGTTGGAGCCCTGGGTGGATGTCCTTCCTGTACAGTCTCTAAATGAGCGATATGGTTGGAGCCCGATGCTGGTGGTGCAGGCCTCTCAAAGAAAGCTTTAAACAAGCTTTGATGTAAGTGACAGCGTTTCCCTTTGCTTTCCATATGCTTTTAACTTCTTTTCTCTGTTTTGTGGGCGTTTGCCATTTCTAAGATGGCTGCAGCAGTGCAAGTTCACTCTGAGCATGAGAGACAGGAAGTGATGCGATCTCTGTGACCAGTTTCCTGGCTAGAACTTCACCAAGATGATGATCTGAGCATGCTCAGGCACTGATCTCACTAATGGCAAAATGTGACAGTTTTAAATGGTTTTATGACATTTTTGGGCAACTTGGAGCTCTCTACTCATGCATGCTGGATGCTTATGTGTTCATTGTTTGCAGGTATGTTTTCCCTTTGTATGCTATTCATCTGGACTTTTCCTATCTCTTTCTCATTATTGCTCTGGGATCAATGTACTCTTTATGGCATTCACCTGGACTCTTCCTATCTCCTTCTCAATGCTTGCTCTGGGATCACTGTGCTATGCTGTTTTTAAATTTAAGTCTGCTGCTTGCTCTGTTTCTATGGGGAACGCTGTCCAGTCAGACCACCCATTGCGTTAAGATGGTGTTTACGTCATGGATAATCCAGACCATTGAACACTACAAACATTTACCCCTTTTTACTGTTAATTCCACCATTCTGCCACTGGAATTAGTTGTAACGGACCTACAGACAAGAAATCTACCACTGAACGGAACTGGAAATCTTCCGAGGGAGGTAGAACACCAGGAATGTCCTGATATCTATAACCGAGAGAAAAAGAGTTAGAAGTGATGAATGGATTAGGGAAATGGAATTTGCGTTACCCACCAGACTGACCTGTCGCAAGGGGTATCTTTGTCTCGTTCGTCGTCTGAATTTAAATTTTTGTCGTATCGTGTCACTAGGGTCTCGTTCGTAACTCTTC
>BLSH010305991.1:266140-277811 GCA_018402905.1 Glandirana rugosa | reverse complement strand
GTGTCCTCTGCCAACCCCTTCAGATCACAGACCCCCACAGCTCTGTCCCCCTTTTTACATCACAGACCCGACAGCTCTGCCCCCTCACATCACAGACCCAAACAGCTCTGTCCCCCCTTCACATTACGGACCTTGACAGCTCTGTCCCCCTTCACATCACAGACCCCCGTAGCTCTGCCCCCCATTTCAAACCACAGCCCCCACAGCGCTGTCCCTTTCTTCTCATCACAGCCCCCTGCAGCTGTGTCCCCCACTTTACCCCACAGCCCCCCTGCAGCTATATATATTTAACCAAACTGATATTTATTCTCTCTTGAGAAGAGGAGATTAAGGGGGATATGATCAACATGTATAAATATATAAGGGGTCCATATAGTGAACTTGGTGTTGAGTTATTCACTTTAAGGACATCACAGAGGACAAGGGGGCACTCTTTATGCCTAAAGGAAAAAAGATTTAATCTCCAAATATGGAAAGGTTTCTTCACAGTAAGAGCTGTGAAAATGTGGAATAGACTCTCTCCAGAGGTTGTTCTGCCCAGGTCAGTAGATTGCTTTAAAAAAGGCATGGATTCCTTCCTAAATGTACATAATATACCTGGATACTAACATTTATAGGTAAAGCTGATCCAGAGAAAATCAGATTGCCTCTTGAGGGATCAAGAAAGATGTTTTTCCCTTGCTTTATCAAATTGGATTAAGCTTTGCTGGGGTTTTTTTGCCTTCCTCTGGATCAACTGGGATTGTGTATAAGGGATTGTATGGCTTTTTTTCATTGGTTGAACTAGATGGACGTTTTTCAACCTGAGTAACTATATACAGTATCTCACAAAAGTGAGTACACCCCTCACATTTTTATAAATATTTTATTATATCTTTTCATGTGACGACGCAGAAGAAATTACACTTTGCTACAATGTAAAGTAGTGAGTGTACAGCTTGCATAACAGTGTAAATTTGCTATCCCCTCAAAATAACTCAACACACAGCCATTAATGTCTAAACTGCTGGCAACAAACGTGAGTACACCCCAAGTGAAAATGTCCAAATTGGGCCCAATTTGCCATTTTACCTCCCCAGTGTCTTGTGATTTGTTAGTGTTACAAGGTCTGAAGTGTTAATGGGGAGCAGGTGTGTTAAATTTGCACTTATCACTCTCACTCTCTCATACTGGTCACTGGAAGTTCAACATGGCACCTCGTGGCAAAGAACTCTCTGAGGAACTAAAAAAAAAGAATTGTTGCTCTACATAAAGTTGGCCTAGGCTATTAGAAGATTGCCAAGACCCTGAAACTGAGCTGCAGCACGGTGGCCAAGACCATACAGTGGTTTAACAGGACAAGTTTCAAGCAGAACAGGCCTCGCCATGGTCCATAAAAGAAGTTGAGTGCACGTGCTCAGCGTCATATCCAGAGGCTGTCTTTGGGAAATAGACGTATGGGTGCTGCCAGCATTGTTGTAGAGGTTGAAGGGGTGGGGGGTCAGCCTGTCAGTGCTAAGACCATACTCCGCACACTGCATCAAATTGGTCTGCATGGCTGTCGTCTCAGAAGGAAGCCTCTTCTAAAGGTGATGCACAAGAAAGCCCACAAACAGTTTTCTGAAGACAAGCAGACCAAGGACATGGATTACTGGAACCATGTCCTGTGGTCTGATGAGACAAAGATAAACTTATTTGGTTCAGATAGTGTCAAGCATGTGTGGCGGCAACTAGGTGAGGAGTACAAAGAAAAGTGTGTCTTGCCTACAGTCAAACATGGTGGTGGGAGTGTCATGGTCTGAGGCTGCATGAGTGCTGCCGGCACTGGGGAGCTACAGTTTATTGAGGGAACCATGAATGCCGACATGTACTGTGACATACTGAAGCAGAGCATGATCCCCTCCCTTCGGAGACTGGGTCGCAGGGCAGTACTCCAACCTGATAACGACTCCAAACACACCTCCAAGATGACAACTGCCTTGCTAAAGAAGCTGAGGGTAAAGGTGATGGACTGGCCAAGCATGTCTCCAGACCTAAAACCTATTGCGCATCTGTGGGACATCCTCAAATGGAAGGTGGAGGAGTGCAAGGTCTCTAAAATCCACCAGCTCTGTGATGTTGTCATGGAGGAGTGGAAGAGAACTCCAGTGGCAACCTGTGAAGCTCTGGTGACCTCCATTCCCAAGAGGGTTAAGGTAGTGCTGGAAAATAATGGTGGCCACAAAAAATATTGACACTTTGAACCCAATTTGGACATTTTCACTTAGGTGTGTACTCACTTCTCTTGCCAGTGATTTCGACATTAACCACTTCAGCCCCGGAAGGATTTCCCACTTTAGGACCAGAGCCCTTTTTGCGATTCGGCGCTGCGTCGCTTTAACTGACAATTGCGTGGTCGTGCGACGTTGTACCCAAACAAAATTTGCGTCCTTTTTTTCCCATAAACAGAGCTTTCTTTTGGTGGTATTTGATCATCGCTGCGTCATTTCTGATCGCCGCTATAAACAAAAGAAGAGCGACAATTTTGCAAAAAAACCCAAATTTCTTACTTTTTGCTAAAGTACAAATCCTAAAAAAACATTTTTTTTCACCGTTTTTGGCCGATTTATATTCTTCCTCATATTTGCGATAAAAAAAATCGCAATTGGCGTTTATTGATTGGTTTGCGCAAAAGTGGCCGCGTTTACGGATGATGAGAATTCATTTTTGGGGTTTTTATTTTTTTTTCATTTTTTATTAGTAATGGTGGCGATCTGCGATTTTTAGCGGTACTGCGATATTGGGGCAGACATGTCGGACCATTTTGACACTTTTTTGGGACCATTGGCATTTATACAGCGATCAGTGCTATAAAAATGCACTGATTACTGTGTAAATGCCATTGGCAGTGAAGGGGTTAACCTGCAGGGGGCGCTCTAAGGGTTAACTGTGTTCCCTGGGCGTGTTCTAACTGTGTGTGGGCTGCCCTAGCAGGGGAAGGGAAGTGATCACAGCTTCCGTGTAGAGGAAGGCTGTGTTCACAGCCCTTCCCCCTTCACAGAAAGGAGGTCCGTGTTTACTTACACGGACCTCCGTTCTTTCACTCTGGGGGGGCATCGTGGGTAGCCGGCAGCGATCGAGGCCGCTGCACCGCTCCCTGGCCCTCCCAGAACACAGTGAGCGCGCGGGCGCGCCTCCGGCGGCGCGCACTCACAGTGCGCGATCTCGCAGCCGCCGTCAGATGACGGCGATTTGCGATATCGCACCACTTTGTCGCCGTCAACCTGCGGTTGGCAGTCGGCAAGTGGTTAATGGCTGTGTCTTGAGATATTTTCAGGGGACAGCAAATTTACACTGTTATGCAACTCACTACACTCACTACTTTACATTGTAGCAAAGTGTAATTTCTTCAGTGTTGTCACATGAAAAAGATATCATAAAATATTTACAAAAATGTGAGGGGTGTACTCACTTTTGTGAGATACTGTATATATATATATATATTTATTTTTTTTATTTAATAACAAGGTCATATTATACTTTTGAATATTTAGATTCCCGAGTAATTGGTGATTCTCAAGAAAATTAACAGCATGCATTTAAAAGACTGTATGGTAAAAAATAGAATTCTCATTTTACTTATTTCATTTCTGAAAACCCTTCCCAGAGATATCATACGATGCTTCAGAGACAAATACATGATTTAAAAAGGATAACTAGCCTTGCAATTTTCTGAATAATCTTTACATAAATGAGCCTTTTACACTAAAAAATTCTAAAAAGTTCCCTTGATAGTTGCAGATGGTTTAATCTTTGGAAACCACTAAATGTTCATTTTCCTTTCAGCATTAATTATATATAATTGCTTTCATTTTAGCAAACTCTGAGTTAAACTATATGACCTCGATGCTGCATGTATTTTACATAGAAATGTTTCTACGGCAGCGCTTGGATTTTTATGAACAGCCTGAAATAAAAAAAAACTTAACGCAGTTTGTTGATTAAGTTCCTTTAAGATTTTTAATTACCACACTGTGGTATACAAGTACTTAAGGTTATCTTTTTATCAGTTTATTTGTCTTTTAATAAGACAAATGCTACATTGGGAGAAACATGGACGTCATTACATCATTCGTAATGTATAAAGAAACTTCAAGTGAGTGGCTAAACACACTTTTGAAATTCATATATTATTCCTGTTTTACCTGGTAAAAGTGTTTTAATTGTCTGAAACTAGTCTTGTGATTAAGCAAATTCCCTACCAGGCAGCATAGTCATGCTTGGGACCTTCACAAAGTCTGCAGCACTACATGAAGAGCATGGCACACCCCCAGTTTACTAATCAAACAATGAGGGGGAAGAATCACATTTTTAATGTTTTCCCTTCTTACTCTGTCCTCCTGACATCATGTTCTCTGCTGACACATGAACACTACTGCGGGATCTGATTGGATCCAAGTGTTGTCCCTTTTTCTTCCAACAAGACTCTTGGTGTGTAGATAACTGCAGGGAAGGGATCTTTCATACCTTTTATATTGTGCTTGACATACACATCCACCTGCTGACCTCTGGATAGCCAGACCATATAAAAGAAAAGTGTTGTGATTTGCACATTATTTATTTGTTTATTTATGTATTATTGTTGGCTAAAAATACAATGCGCGGGGGCGTGTCCGGATGCGGCTGGAGCAGACACATATGCAGAAAGCTCCGCCACACAGACAAACAATCCGAGGGAATCCGACCGCGAGGTGAGTGAACGAGAGCCCAGTTCACCCCAGCTCCACTCACCGCAATCCCAGCTTCATTTTAAGCCCGGTATCCGGCGGATCGGTGTCCGGTCCCCGCACACCCAGAAATCGAGGCCGCGGCTTTGCGGCCTACAAGCGCCGGGACCAGCGGCGCAACGGACAAGCGCCCTTTCTCCCCCCTGCCCAAGCCTGGCAATTCTCCAAGCCTTCCCAGCCTGTACCCTCAGCCCTCACTGGACAAGAAAGCACCCCATCTACCACAAAAAGGGCACAGAACAGCAAGAAATCCCGGCTTAACCTCCCCTCCATGATGGAGACCTAACTGAAAAGCACAGGACCCAGAGGTGAGCTTTCTATCTATCGGGGGCATACAACACTCGCTACAAAAACAAAGACACCCCCCCCAATCACGCTCCAGATCCCCAAGGGACAATGAGGTGCAAGGGGGCCACAGCATCCCGGAGATGCTTCGATCCCAAACATGTGAAACACAGGCCTCTACCAGAACATCTGCAACCTCTGCTCCCCCCACACGTGCCCCCAGCCCAAACCCCCACAACAACCAAACGGCACCCCAACAGGCCGCTTCCCCCCTCCACCCACAACCAGGCCACCCACAACCACTGAACATTCAAGACCTGAGAATAGTGGCTGAAGATATAAAATCCGCATTAGCGGCTGCCATTACAGACCTGAAACAAGGCATGCAAATTGTGACCAATCGCATAGACAACCTTGAAACAACCACGGAACGCCATGACATGGAGCTCCACCAAATACAGTCCAAAGCATGTCTTCAGGACACCTTACTGAGAAACCTTCACCGCCATTTAGAAGACCTGGACAACAGGGGACGTAGACACAATGTCCGAGTGAGAGGCATACCGGAGACAGTAGAACCTGCCAGAATCACCCAAGCCACTGTGTCCATATTTAACGACCTCCTTGGTCGTCCACCAGAAACTCCCATTGAATTTGAGCGCCTTCACAGGGCACTGAGACCGAGAGGTAGAGACTCAGACCCACCCAGAGATGTCATCTGCCACATTGTTAATTATAAGCTTAAGGAGGACATCCTAAGAAATGCAAGATTACGTTGTTCCCTCTTGTACCAAGGTACAGAAATCAAACTCTTCCAGTAAAACTCTCACCAATAACCCTGAAACATAGGAAAGACCTCCGTCCCCTTTTGGTGGAACTTCGCACAAGGAACATTCAATACAAATGGAAGTTTCCTTTCTGTCTCTCTGCATCCCACCATGGTCATACAGCTCTACTCAAAGTCCCGGAAGACCTCTCTAATTTCTGCGACACTCTAGACATTCCCAGGATAGAAGTGCCCAACTGGTACAGTGATCTCCAAGCCACACACCTGCCTCGTGCTTTGTCCATGGACACACTCCCAGTCAGAGACGACTTTCATCTCAGGCGAAGAAGATCAGCCTCCCCAAGACCCCAAAGATCTCCTGGATACGGACACGGGACTTTCAACAGCCCCACGGCGTCCCCCATTCATAGACGCCCTCGTCAGGAAACAGAAGATTAAAATTTCTCCTGGCTAACTGTAACTCCAGACTTGCCCACATCCTCAAACCTGATCCCTCTTACAAACTCAAAGCCAGTGCTCTTCCCGCTCCCTCACCCCCAAGACTTCCACCACAGACACTCTCAAGGCTTAAAACTTCCTTTGTTACCGACATCACTTTCAAGGATCACATCGCCTCCTCAGAAAAAGACTACTGGACCTCTTCCTGAACTGATCCTTGATTCTAATAACAAGCCTGACTGGGTCCACCGACCCTACCAAACCCCCCCGAGAAACTGTCATACGTGAGACACATGTTCTAGACAGCCCACCACAACAGCCAACAGGAGGAAAATTTCCCTGTCTCCCGACCTAATAACTGCTACGCTTACTTCCCAGGGTCTTTCAGCCCCCATTTTTTTTCTTTTTTCTTTTTCTTCTTTTTTCTTCATTCACCATATTGAAGTGGTGATCGGGTATTTGAACATATAAATATAAATGTATAAGAGCACTGGCTGTGATATATATGTTTTTCATTGCTTTATGCCCTTTTCTCAAACGTTCCTAACTTTCTTACTTCAACACTCCCTTCCACTCACTCGCAAATTTTTTCTCTCACTGCTCCTACTTCCTTCTTCCTACACCCTTCTTCTTGTTACAGATGTTTGAAGATTTTGTTCACAGAGCGGAGGACCCGCCTTTTCCCGGAACCCGCACCACAGGACCACAGAATACGTGAGCAGTAACTCACACACCACTTTTTTTTTCCTTTCTCTTTTCCTTTTTCCTTTTTGTTCTCTCCTTTCTGAAGACTCTACATTTCCCTAAGATCATGATGATCAAGGAAACGAGTACTCTCGAAGAGAGGTGAATACAACAACCCTTGACTAAGTGGACCGCACCCCGGGAGAAGGCGAGCCCTCTGCACCCCGCTCTTCAAGAACGGGTAGGATGTATATTTCTTTACATAATGTTATAATATACTTAAATGTTCAGGTTGACACCCCAGTAATTCTTACTAAGTTTATGAGTTCATTGTTCTCCTGAGCAGAGTTTCTCCGGAGACCAATGACATAGTTATTGACACAAGAGGTGACGAGAAACAAACCCTGACATTCTCCCCCCCCCTAAGGACACACGCATTAGACATAGCCTACCAGTCTCTTTAATTAAGGCAAAAATGGTTCCACTTACGCCCTACTCAGCTCTATCACCTCTTCCTTCAACACCAGATATTAAACATTTCCCCTCTCTGGAAGCCTAACATTCAACGCACTAACCCCCCATAGTTAATACGTCATCAAATGATCAACTGCAGATGCGCATTTCTCCCAATGCCTGCTCCCCATCTATTCCCCACATTTCACTATGCCTCCCCACCTAGCTTTGCCTACACATCTCTCAAAGCCACTCTGGGTCCGAAGCTCCTCTCCCCTTTCTTTTTGTTCTTCTCCCTTCAGCAAAGCTCCGGCTGATTGCTGGGCACTCCCTCCACACGGCCCGGCCTCCAAGCCCTCTCATAGGACTAGAGGCTTGACCGACCCCACCAGGAAAAATAAATAACGAAAACTCTAAACAAGTATTAGTACGGTTTGCCCAACAAACCTACTACTGGTTTTTCTACCCACCTACCCTTTCCTGCACATACTCCCCTAACCTTGTCCCACACACCCTTTCTCCCCGCCTCCCAATACCCCCCCACCTCTGTGCTTTTTCTGCCCCTTCCCTACCTAACTTTCTTGAACTTCTCCATATTTCAATTCCACCCTCTACCAAAATTTCCTTCCTTTCTTCTCTACCCCGCAGGTCTCCCTTGGCCCTCTGACTGCTGACACTACCTCACTAAACGCACAACCTGCCACTCTCTACTCTAAATAATCCAGAATCACATACACAACTATACCTCCGGCAAAAACCCTCCAACACGCCCCATACAGGCCAACTTTAAACAAAATGGCTACCCCTATTTCCCTTACAAGCTCTTCTACACTCAAAGTGATATCACTAAACACAAAGGGCTTAAATACCCCCGAGAAACGATGTAAAGTCTTAGACGCAATGCGCAAAATGAAAGCAGACATCGTTCTCCTGCAGGAAACACATTTCAAATCCGACCACATACCAAAAATTACCGACAAACTCTTTCCCACGGCCTACCATGCAACCAACAACCTCGCAAAAACCAAAGGAGTAACAACCCTTATCTCTAAAAATATTAACTGGCAGCTCACAGACTCCCTAATAGACAATGAAGGGAGATATATCTTTATTAAAGGCCATATTGGACACATCCCCGTCACGATTGCCAACATCTACAGCCCCAACACAGCGCAAGTCACCTTCTTCAGACACATCTCACAATCGCTTACGGCATTCCAACATGGGCTTACCATCCTTGGAGGCGACTTCAATGTAGCTCTACACCCTCTACTAGACACCTCCTCCAACACCACCTCCATCCCATACAGAGCCCTCCGCCAAATAAAAATGCAACTGCAAGAACTATCCCTCCATGACACATGGCGCACGCTATACCCCAACACGAAGGATTACACTTATTTTTCGCCCCCACACAACAGATATTCTAGAATAGACTATCTATTCTTAACACAGAAAGACCTCCATCTTCTTTCCCAAGCGACAATAGAACCGATGGTTATTTCAAACCACCATCCAATTTCACTCACTCTGACTCTACCAGAAGAACGTCACCTAACGAAAATTTGGAGATTAGACCCTACTTTATTGACAAACGAACAAGACAGACTCCACATTAGAAACAGTCTTTCACTGTTCTTTTCAGAAAACAATACACCTGATATTAACCCCCTCACAATTTGGGAATCACACAAAAGTGTAATTAGAGGCCGCTTCCTCGCGCTCAAGGCCACACATAGGAAAAATAAGCAAAAAACTACTGATGATCTACTCGCTAAAATTAATCTTCTGGAAAAAGCCCACAAGAAATCTTTATCAGAACAACACCATACAGAGTTAACCCAGGCCAGAGAACGCTTAAAAGACGAACTCGACCGGAAGACTAGACGCAAATTCACTCTCGGCCATAAATTGTTTTACGAATTCGGTAATAAATGTAGCAAATATCTTGCTAGAGCCATCCAAAAAAAGAAAGCAGCTACATTAGTACACTCGATTGTAGACGCACAGGGCAAATCCTACAATAAAGTCACAGACATAGCTACTCAATTTGAAAAATTCTACAAAGGCCTATATAACCTCCCCACGCAAAAAGACAACCCCAAACGCCAATCAGCCATTCATGAGTTTCTCCTCAAATATAGCCCCACCCCACTACCCACAGAAAAAACACAAGAACTAGAACTGCCAATCTCAGAAGCGGAACTCAAAAAGGCACTGTCTCAAACAAAACCAGGCAAAACCTGAGGCCCAGACGGGCTAACCTCAGCTTACTACAGAACATACTCAGATATTCTCGCAACTCCCTTTAGGAAAGCCTTTAATTCAATCCCCTCCGCAAATCTCCCCTTTAACCGCCTGTTAGAGGCACATATTTCGGTCATCCCCAAATCTGAAAAAGACACAACATCAGTCACAAGCTATAGACCAATTTCTCTGTTAAACGTTGATATTAAATTATTCGCAAAGATTCTAGCCAACCATATTCTTCCTCTCCTGCCCTCCCTCATCAAGAACGATCAAGTAGGCTTCATACCTGGTCGTGAAACCAGGGATAACACTATCCTCGCAATTATCATCCAACATTGGATGCGCTCCACAACCTCCAAAGGCTTTTTCCTTTCCCTGGATGCGGAGAAGGCGTTCGACAGGTTGGCCTGGGACTAAATGGAAGCGACACTTAAACACATTGGCCAAGGGCGCAACATGCTCCAATATATTATGATGCTATACTCCAAGCCCGAGGCCCACGTAAGAGTCAATGGCTACCTGTCGAACGCCTTCCCCATCCAAAACGGGACTAGACAAGGCTGCCCCCTCTCCCCTCTCCTATTCGTATTAACTCTTGAATCCCTCCTAAATCGCCTCAGAATGAACTCCGATATAAAGGGTATAGAGATCTCAGGTAAAACATACAAGGTTGCAGCGTTTGCTGACGATATGCTCCTATTTCTAAGAGAGCCTCACATTTCCCTCCCCAATCTCCTGAAAGATCTCTCGCTCTTTCGACTAATCTCTAACCTAAAAATTAACACGACCAAAATCATTCGCCCTCAATATAACCCTCCCCAAAGAAATGGTTAGACAATGCCAAAAGAACTTCTGTTTCCACTGGCAACCAGAGGCGATTAAATACCTAGGGATTTACCTAACAGCCGAACCCGCAAATCTTTTTTTTTTTTTAAATTGTTTATTTATAGAATTTTCAAAAATACAATTTTCAAAAGTACAACTTTCAAAAGTACAACGAATACAGACATGTTTTCATTTGGAATTTCTATAAATCAAAGAAATTGTCAATGTCATGTGAGGAAACAGTATTGCAGATAAGAAACATGCCTGTGGGCTAAATGATTGATCCTAACAAAATTAACCCAGAATATAGACATTTCCGTATAATGCAACACTTAAGCCAATCATGGGAAGGTGACTGGTCAGACTTAAATATTCAGTAACAGAATTAACTGAGACAGTATAGCATAGGTAATTCCTTAGTGGTTTACATATAGGAAAGGAAGCAATATGAAAGGTGTCAAGGTCTATGAAGTTTTAAAGCCATAGTACCATATTGATTTAGGACTCTATTATTGTGCTCTTGTCAGGGTGGACAATTTACCTCCGGGGAGTATTGAGACGTATCCCACACCTCCCAAATCTTGTAAAATCGTGCCATAGAGTCGTCTATCATTGCTGTCAAATATTCCATCCTGCGTATCTCCATCAGAGTGGAAAGAAAGTGAACAAGGGATGGTGGGGAGGTGGAAAGCCAACTTTGAGGTATTACCCTCTTTGCTGCTAGTAAAATAAATGATACAAGCTTTCTTTCGGACTTATTAAGGTCTGTAATTGGGAGTCCTAATATATAATGCAGAGGGTTTAATGGAATGTCAATGTGAAATAATGTGTGTAGTACTTCCCGAATTTGATCCCAAAACTGTTGAATTGGGGGGCATTCCCAAAATATATGGAGATGGGTTCCTACTTCTCTATTGCACCTCCAACATAAATTTGACGTCTCTCGGTGACGTGCGTGTAGGACTTCAGGAGTTCTGTACCAAAAATAAAGTATTTTGACCGCCGTCTCCCTTTGTGCCACACACCTAGATACTTTGGAAGTTGAACTCCATATTCTCCCCCAGTCTACCAGGGAAATGGGCCTGCCCAAGACATGTTCCCATTTCTTCATATATTCTTTTTGGGAGACGTAATATATAATCCTGAGGGTTAATGTCTGGAATTATTCAGGCTTTCTTTCGAACATAGTAAATAAAATGATCGT
>BLSH010305991.1:192235-203166 GCA_018402905.1 Glandirana rugosa | reverse complement strand
AGGGACATCGTGATACTCTACTAAAATCTTGTTATTAGACAAGGAGTGTCCTCGTCGTCCTTACAGAGTGATATCGTGATACTCTACTAAAATCTTGTTACTAGATAGGGAGTGTACTCGTCGTCGTTTGAGAGGGAAATCGTCATACTCTAATAAAATCTTGTTATTAGACAGGGAGTGTCCTGTTCGTCCTAACCATCTCATCATAGTGCTACCTGGAGAGGTTCCTGCTGCTCCTGTGAGGGACAGATTATTGTTCTAAAACCATCTCATCATAGTGCTACACAGAAAGGTTCCTGCTGCTACTGTGAGGGACAGATTATTGTTCTAAAATCATCTCATAGTGCTATAGGGAGAGGTTCCTGCTTGTCCTGTGAGGGACAGATTATTGTTCTAAAATAATCTCATACTGCTAAAGGGAGAGTTTGCTGCTGCTCATGTGAGGGATAGATCATTGTTCTAAAATCATCTCATAGTGCTATAGTGAGACATTCCTGCTGCTCCTGTGAGGAACAGATTATTGTTCTAAAATCATCTCATAGTGCTACAGGGAAAGTTTCCTGCTGCTCCTGTGAGTGACAGATTATTGTTCTAAAATCATCTCATACTGCTAGAGGGAGAGGTTCCTGCTGCTCCTGTAAGGGACAGATTAATCTTTTAAAATCATCTCATAGTGCTATAGGGAGAGGTTCCTGCTGCTCCTGCGATGAACTGATTATTATTCTATAATCATCTCATACTGCTAGAGGGAGAGGTTCCTGCTGCTGCTGTGAAGGACAGATTATTGTTCTAAAATAATCTCATAGTGCTATAGGGAGAGGTTCCTGCTGCTACTGGGAGGAACAGATTATTGTTCTAAAATCATCTCATCATAGTGCTACAGGGGGAGGTTCCTGCTGCTCCTGCGAGGGCCAGATTATTCTTCTAAAATCATCTAATACCTCTTGAGGGAGAGGTTCCTGCTGCTCCTGTGAGGGACAGATTATTGTTCTAAAATCATCTCATACTGTTAGAGGAAGAGGTTCCTGCTGCTCCTGTGAGGAACAGATTATTGTTCTAAAACCATCTCATCATAGTGCTACAGAGAGAGGTTCCTGCTGCTCCTGTGAGGGACAGATTTTTGTTCTAAAATCATCTCATCATAGTGCTAGAGGGAGAGGTTCCTGCTGCTCCTGTGAGGGACAGATTATTGTTCTAAAACCATCTCATCATTGTGCTACAGGGAGAGGTTCCTGCTGCTCCTGTGAGGGACAGATTATTGTTCTAAAATCATCTCATAGTGCTACAGGGAAAGGTTCCCGCTGCTCCTGTGAGGGACAGATTATTGTTCTAAAATTATCTCATCATAGTGCTACAGGGAGAGGTTCCTGCTGCTCCTGTGAGGGACAGATTTTTGTTCTAAAATCATCTCATACTGATAGAGGGAGAGGTTCCTGCTGCTCCTGTGAGGGACAGATAATTGTTCTAAAATCATCTCATAGTGCTAGAGGGAGAGGTTCCTGCTGCTCCTGTGAGGGACAGATTATTGTTCTAAAATCATCTCATCATAGTGCTAAAAGGAGAGGTTCCTGCTGCTTCTGTGAGGGACAGATTATTCTTCTAAAATCATCTCATATTGCTAGAGGGAGAGGTTCCTGCTGCTCCTGGGAGGGACAGATTATTGTTCTAAAATCATCTCATACTCCTAAAGGAAGAGTTTCCTGCTGCTCATGTGAGGGATAGATCATTGTTCTAAAATCATCTCATAGTGCTATAGTGAGATGTTCCTGCTGCTCCTGTGAAGAACAGATTATTGTTCTATAATCATCTCATACTGCTAGAGGGAGAGGTTCCTGCTGCTCCTGTGAGGGACATATTATTGTTCTAAAATCATCTCATACTGCTAGAGGGAGAAGTCCCTGTTGCTACTGTGAGGGACAGATTATTGTTCTAAAATCATTCTATAGTGCTATAGGGAGAGGTTCCTGCTGCTCGTGTGAGGGACAGATTATTGTTCTAAAACCATCTCATCATAGTGCAATTAGGAGAGGTTTCTGCTGATCCTGGGATGGACAGATTATTGCTCTAAAATCATCTCATAGTGCTATAGGGAAAGGTTCCTGCTGCTCCTGTGAGGGACAGATTATTGTTCTAAAATCATCTCATACTGTGAGAGGGAGAGGTTCCTGCTGCTCCTGTGAGGGACAGATTAAGGTTTTAAAATCATCTCATAGTACTATAGGGAGAGGTTCCTGCTGCTCCTGTGATGGACTGATTATTATTCTAAAATCATCTCATACTGCTAGAGGGAGAGGTTCCTGCTGCTGCTGTGAGGAACAGATTATTGTTCTAAAATCATCTCATAGTGCTATAGGGAGAGGTTCCTGCTGCTCCTGGGAGGAACAGATTATTGTTGTAAAATCGTCTCATCATAGTGCTACAGGGAGAGGTTCCTGCTGCTCCTGTGAGGGACAGATTATTGTTCTAAAATCATCTCATCATTGTGCTAGAGGGAGAGGTACCTGCTGCTCCTGTGAGGGACAGATTATTGTTCTAAAATCATCTCATCATTGTGCTACAGGGAGAGGTTCCTGCTGCTCCTGTGAGGGACAGATAATTGTTCTAAAATCATCTCATAGTGCTAGAGGGAGAGGTTCCTGCTGCTCCTGTGAGGGACAGATTATTGTTGTAAAATCGTCTCATCATAGTGCTACAGGGAGAGGTTCCTGCTGCTCCTGTGAGGGACAGATTATTGTTCTAAAATCATCTCATCATTGTGCTAGAGGGAGAGGTACCTGCTGCTCCTGTGAGGGACAGATTATTGTTCTAAAACCATCTCATCATTGTGCTACAGGGAGAGGTTCCTGCTGCTCCTGTGAGGGACAGATAATTGTTCTAAAATCATCTCATAGTGCTAGAGGGAGAGGTTCCTGCTGCTCCTGTGAGGGACAGATTATTGTTCTAAAATAATCTCATCATAGTGCTAAAAAGAGAGGTTCCTGCTGCTTCTGTGAGGGACAGATTATTCTTCTAAAATCATCTCATATTGCTAGAGGGAGAGGTTCCTGCTGCTCCTGGGAAAGACAGGTTATTGTTCTAAAATCATCTCATACTGCTAAAGGAAGAGTTTCCTGCTGCTCATGTGAGGGATAGATCATTGTTCTAAAATCATCTCATAGTGCTATAGTGAGATGTTCCTGCTGCTCCTGTGAAGAACAGATTATTGTTCTATAATCATCTCATACTGCTAGAGGGACATATTATTGTTCTAAAATCATCTCATACTGCTAGAGGGAGAAGTCCCTGTTGCTACTGTGAGGGACAGATTATTGTTCTAAAATCATTCTATAGTGCTTTAGGGAGAGGTTCCTGCTGCTCGTGTGAGGGACAGATTATTGTTCTAAAACCATCTCATCGTAGTGCTATTAGGAGAGGTTTCTGCTGATCCTGGGATGGACAGATTATTGCTCTAAAATCATCTCATAGTGCTATAGGGAAAGGTTCCTGCTGCTCCTGTGAGGGACAGATTATTGTTCTAAAATCATCTCATACTGCTAGAGGGAGAGGTTCCTGCTGCTCCTGTGATGGACTGATTATTGTTCTAAAATCATCTCATAGTGCTATAGGGAGAGGTTCCTGCTGCTCCTGGGAGGAACAGATTATTGTTGTAAAATCGTCTCAACATAGTGCTACAGGGAGAGGTTCCTGCTGCTCCTGTGAGGGACAGATTATTGTTCTAAAATCATCTCATCATTGTGCTAGAGGGAGAGGTACCTGCGGCTCCTGTGAGGGACAGATTATTGTTCTAAAACCATCTCATCATTGTGCTACAGGGAGAGGTTCCTGCTGCTCCTGTGAGGGACAGATTATTGTTCTAAAATCATCTCATTATAGTGCTACAGGGAAAGGTTCCCGCTGCTCCTGTGAGGGACAGATTATTGTTCTCAAATTATCTCATCATAGTGCTACAGGGAGAGGCTCCTGCTGCTCCTTTGAGGGACAGATTATTGTTCTAAAATCATCTCATAGTGCTACAGGGAGAGGTTCCTCCTGCTCCTGTGAGGGACAGATTGTTGTTCTAAAATTATATCATACTGCTAGAGGGAGAGGTTCCTGCTGCTCCTGTGAGGGACAGATTATTGTTCTAAAATCATCTCATAGTGCTAAAGGGAGAGGTTTCTGCTGCTCCTGTGAGGGACAGATTATCGTTCTAAAATCATCTCATCATAGTGCTAAAAGGAGAGGTTCCTGCTGTTTCTGTGAGGGACAGATTATTCTTCTAAAATCATCCCATATTGCTAGAGCGAGAGGTTCCTGCTGCTCCTGGGAGGGACAGATTATTATTCTATAATCATCTCATACTGCTAGAGGGAGAGGTTCCTGCTGCTGCTGTGAGGGACAGATTATTGTTCTAAAATAATCTCATAGTGCTATAGGGAGAGGTTCCTGCTGCTCCTGGGAGGAACAGATTATTGTTCTAAAATCATCTCATCATAGTGCTATAGGGAGAGGATCCTGCTGCTCCTGTGAGGGACAGATTATTGTTCTAAAATCATCTCATAGTGCTATAGGGAGAGGTGCATGCTTCTCCTCTGAGGGACAGATTATTGTTCTAAAATCATTTCATAGTGCTATAGGGAGAGGTTCCTGCTGCTCCTGTGAGGGACAGATTATTGTTCTAAAATCATCTCTTCATAATGCTATAGGGAGAGATTCCTACTGCTCTTGTGAAGGACAGATTATTGTTCTAAAATCATCTCATAGTGCTATAGGGAGAGGTGCATGCTTCACCTCTGAGGGACAGATTATTGTTCTAAAATCATCTCAAAGTGCTATAGGGAGAGAATCCTGCTGTTCCTGTGAGGGACAGATTATTGTTCTAAAATCACATCATCATAGTGCTACAGGGGGAGGTTCCTGCTGCTAATGCAAGGGCCAGATTATTCTTCTAAAATCATCTAATACTTCTGGAGGGAGAGGTTCCTGCTGCTCCTGTGAGGGACAGATTATTGTTCTAAAATCATCTCATACTGTTAGAGGGAGAGGTTCCTGCTGCTCCTGTGAGGCACAGAATATTGTTCTAAAACCATCTCATCATAGTGCTACAGAGAGAGGTTCCTGCTGTTCCTGTGAGGGACAGATTTTTGTTCTAAAAACATCTCATAGTGCTACAGGGAGAGGTTTGTGCTGCTCCTGTGAGGGACAGATTATTGTTTTAAAATCATCTTATACTGCTAGAGTTAGAAGTCCCTGTTGGTACTGTGAGGGACAGATTATTGTTCTAAAATCATCCTATAGTGCTATAGGGAGAGGTTCCTGCTGCTCCTGTGAGGGACAGATTATTGTTCTAAAACCATCTCATCATAGTGCTATAAGGAGAGGTTTCTGCTGATCCTGGGAGGGACAGATTATTGTTCTAAAATCATCTCATAGTGCTATAGGGAAAGGTTCCTGCTGTTCCTGGGAGGGACATATTATTGTTCTAAAACCATCTCATCATAGTGCTACAGAGAGAGGTTCCTGCTGCTCCTGTGAGGGGCAGATTTTTGTTCTAAAATCATCTCATAGTGCTACAGGGAGAGGTTCCTGCTGCTCCTGTGAGGGACAGATTATTGTTCTAAAAACATCTCATCATAGTGCTAGAGGGAGAGGTACCTGCTGCTCCTGTAAGGGACAGATTATTGTTCTAAAACCATCTAATCATTGTGCTACAGGGAGAGGTTCCTGCTGCTCCTGTGAGGGACAGATTATTGTTCTAAAATCATCTCATTATAGTGCTACAGGGAAAGGTTCCCGCTGCTCCTGTGAGGGACAGATTATTGTTCTAAAATTATCTCATCATAGTGCTACAGGGAGAGGTTCCTGCTGCTCCTGTGAGGGACAGATTATTGTTCTAAAATCATCTCATCATAGTGCTAGAGGGAGAGGTACCTGCTGCTCCTGTGAGGGACAGATTATTGTTCTAAAACCATCTCATCATTGTGCTACAGGGAGAGGTTCCTGCTGCTCCTGTGAAGGACAGATTATTGTTCTAAAATCATCTCATTATAGTGCTACAGGGAAAGGTTCCCGCTGCTCCTGTGAGGGACAGATTATTGTTCTCAAATTATCTCATCATAGTGCTACAGGGAGAGGTTCCTGCTGCTCCTGTGAGGGATAGATTATTGTTCTAAATACATCTCATAGTGCTATAAGGAGAGGTTCCTGCTGCTCCAGTGAGGGACAGATTATTGTTCTAAAATCATCTCATAGTGCTAGAGGGAGAGGTTCCTGCTGCTCCTGTGAGGGACAGATTATTGTTCTAAAATCATCTCATCATAGTGCTAGAGGGAGAGGTTCCTGCTGCTTCTGTGGGGGACAGATAATTCTTCTAAAATCATCTCATATTGCTAGAGGGAGATGTTCCTGCTGCTCCTGTGAGGGACAGATTATTGTTCTAAAACCATCTCATACTGCTAGAGTTAGAGGTTCCTGCTGCTCCTGTAAGGGACAGATTAATGTTTTAAAATCATCTCATAGTGCTGTAGGGAGAGGTTCCTGCTGCTAATGCGATGAACTGATTATTATTCTATAATCATCTCATACTGCTAGAGGGAGAGGTTCCTGCTGCTGCTGTGAGGGACAGATTATTGTTCTAAAATAATCTCATAGTGCTATAGGGAGAGGTTCCTGCTGCTCCTGGGAGGAACAGATTATTGTTCTAAAATAATCTCATCATAGTGCTATAGGGAGAGGATCCTGCTGCTCCTGTGAGGGACAGATTATTGTTCTAAAATCATCTCATAGTGCTATAGGGAGAGGTGCATGCTTCTCCTCTGAGGGACAGATTATTGTTCTAAAATCATTTCATAGTGCTATAGGGAGAGGTTCCTGCTGCTCCTGTGAAGGACAGATTATTGTTCTAAAATCATCTCTTCATAGTGCTATAGTGAGAGATTCCTACTGCTCCTGTGAGGGACAGATTATTGTTCTAAAATCATCTCATAGTGCTATAGGGAGAGGTGCATGCTTCTCCTCTGAGGGATAGATTATTGTTCTAAAATCATCTCAAAGTGCTATAGGGAGAGAATCCTGCTGTTCCTGTGAGGGACAGATTATTGTTCTAAAATTATATCATCATAGTGCTACAGGGGGAGGTTCCTGCTGCTCCGGCGAGGGCCAGATTATTCTTCTAAAATCATCTAATACTTCTGGAGGGAGAGGTTCCTGCTGCTCCTGTGAGGGACAGATTATTGTTCTAAAATCATCTCATACTGTTAGAGGGAGAGGTTCCCGCTGCTCCTGTGAGGGACAGATTATTGTTCTAAAACCATCTCATCATAGTGCTACAGAGAGAGGTTCCTGCTGCTCCTGTGAGGGACAGATTTTTGTTCTAAAATCATCTCATAGTGCTACAGGGAGAGGTTCCTGCTGCTCCTGTGAGGGACAGATTATTGTTCTAAAATCATCTCATCATAGTGCTAGAGGGAGACGTACCTGCTTCTCCTGTGAGGGACAGATTATTGTTCTAAAACCATCTAATCCTTGTGCTACAGGGAGAGGTTCCTGCTGCTCCTGTGAGGGACAGATTATTGTTCTAAAATCATCTCATCATAGTGCTACAGGGAAAGGTTCCCGCTGCTCCTGTGAGGGACAGATTATTGTTCTAAAATTATCTCATCATAGTGCTACAGGGAGAGGTTCCTGCTGCTCCTGTGAGGGACAGATTATTGTTCTAAAATCATCTCATACTGCTAGAGGGAGAGGTTCCTGCTGCTCCTGTGAGGGACAGATAATTGTTCTAAAATCATCTCATAGTGCTAGAGGGAGAGGTTCCTGCTGCTCCTGTGAGGGACAGATTATTGTTCTAAAATCATCTCATCATAGTGCTAAAAGGAGAGGTTCCTGCTGCTTCTCTGAGGGGCAGATTATTCTTTTAAAATCATCCCATATTGCTAGAGGGAGAGGTTCCTGCTGCTCCTGGGAGGGACAGATTATTGTTCTAAAATCATCTCATAATACTAAAGGGAGAGTTTCCTGCTGCTCATGTGAGGGTTAGATGATTGTTCTAAAATCATCTCATAGTGCTATATTGAGACGTTCCTGCTGCTCCTGTGAAGAACAGATTATTGTTCTATAATCATCTCATACTGCTAGAGGGAGAGGTTCCTGCTGCTCCTGTGAGGGACAGATTATTGTTCTAAAATCATCTCATACTGCTAGAGGGAGAAGTCCATGTTGCTACTGTGAGGGACAGATTATTGTTCTAAAATCATCCTATAGTGCTATAGGGAGAGGTTTCTGCTGATCCTGGGAGGGACAGATTATTGCTCTAAAATCATCTCATAGTGCTATAGGGAAAGGTTCCTGCTGCTCCTGTGAGGGGCAGATTATTGTTCAAAAATCATCTCATACTGCTAGAGGGAGAGGTTCCTGCTGCTCCTGTGAGGGACAGATTAAGGTTTTAAAATCATCTCATTGTGTTATAGGGAGAGGTTCCTGCTGCTCATGTGATGGACTGATTATTATTCTAAAATCATCTCATACTGCTAGAGGGAGAGGTTCCTGCTGCTGCTGTGAGGAACAGATTATTGTTCTAAAATAATCTCATAGTGCTATAGGGAGAGGTCCCTGTTGTTCCTGTGAGGGACAGATTATTGTTCTAAAATCATATCATCATAGTGCTACAGGGGGAGGTTCCTGCTGCTCATGCAAGGGCCAGATTATTCTTCTAAAATCATCTAATACTTCTGGAGGGAGAGGTTCCTGCTGCTCCAGTGAGGGACAGATTATTGTTCTAAAATCATCTCATACTGTTAGAGGGAGAGGTTCCTGCTGCTCCTGTGAGGGACAGATTATTGTTCTAAAACCATCTCATCATAGTGCTACAGAGAGAGGTTCCTGCTGCTCCTGTGAGCGACAGATTTTTGTTCTAAAATCATCTCATAGTGCTGCAGGGAGAGATTCCTGCTGCTCCTGTGAGTGACAGATTATTGTTCTAAAATCATCTCATCATAATGCTAGAGGGAGAGGTACCTGCTGCTCCTGTGATGGACAGATTATTGTTCTAAAACCATCTCATCATTGTGCTACAGGGAGAAGTTCCTGCTGCTCCTGTGAGGGATAGATTATTGTTCTAAAATCATCTCATAGTGCTATAAGGAGAGCTTCCTGCTGCTCATGTGAGGGAAAGATTGTTGTTCTAAAATTATATCATACTGCTAGAGGGAGAGGTTCCTGCTGCTCCTGTGAGGGACAGATTATTGTTCTAAAATCATCTCATCATAGTGCTAAAAGGAGAGGTTCCTGTTGCTTCTGTGAGGGACAGATTATTCTTCTAAAATCATCTCATATTGCTAGAGGGAGAGGTTCCTGCTGCTACTGTGAGGGACAGATTATTGTTCTAAAATCATCTCATACTGCTAAAGGGAGAGTTTCCTGCTGCTCATGTGAGGGATAGATCATTGTTCTAAAATCATCTCATAGTGCTATAGTGAGACATTCCTGCTGCTCCTGTGAGGAACAGATTATTGTTCTAAAATCATCTCATACTGCTAGAGGGAGAGGTTCCTGCTGCTCCTGTGAGGGACAGATTATTGTTCTAAAATCATCTTATACTGCTAGAGGGAGAAGTCTCTGTTGCTACTGGTAGGGACAGATTATTGTTCTAAAATCATCCTATAGTGCTATAGGGATAGGTTCCTGCTGCTGCTGTGAAGGACAGATTATTGTTCTAAAATCATCTCATCATAGTGCTAGAGTGAGAGGTACCTGCTGCTCCTGTGAGGGACAGATTATTGTTTCAAACCATCTCATCATTGTGCTACAGGGAGAGGTTCCTGCTGCTCCTGTGAGGGACAGATTATTGTTCTAAAATCATCTCATTATAGTGCTACAGGGAAAGGTTCCTGCTGCTCCTGTGAGGGACAGATTTTTGTTCTCAAATTATCTCATCATAGTGCTACAGGGAGAGGTTCCTGCTGCTCCGGTGAGGGATAGATTATTGTTCTAAAATCATCTCATAGTGCTATAAGGAGAGCTTCCTGCTGCTACTGTGAGGGACAGATTGTTGTTCTAAAATTATATCATACTGCTAGAGGGAGAGGTTCCTGCTGCTCCTGTGAGGGACAGATTATTGTTATAAAATCATCTCATAGTGCAAGAGGGAGATGTTCCTGCTGCTCCTGTGAGGGACAGATTATTGTTCTAAAATCATCTCATTATAGTGCTAAAAGGAGAGGTTCCTGCTGCTTCTGTGAGGGACAGATTATTCTTCTAAAATCATCTCATATTGCTAGAGGGAGAGGTTCCTGCTGCTCCTGTGAGGGACAGATTATTGTTCTAAAATCATCTCATACTGCTAAAGGGAGAGTTTCCTGCTGCTCATGTGAGGGATAGATCATTGTTCTAAAATCATCTCCTAGTGCTATAGTGAGACATTCCTGCTGCTCCTGTGAGGAACAGATTATTGTTCTAAAATCATCTCATACTGCTAGAGGGAGAGGTTCCTGCCTTCTCTTGTGAGGGACAGATTATTGTTCTAAAATCATCTTATACTGCTAGAGGGAGAAGTCTCTGTTGCTACTGTGAGGGACAGATTATTGTTCTAAAATCATCCTATAGTGCAATAGGGAGAGGTTCCTGCTGCTCCTGTGAGGGACAGATTATTGTTCTAAAATCATCTCATCATAGTGCTAGAGTGAGAGGTACCTGCTGCTCCTGTGAGGGACAGATTATTGTTCTAAAATCATCTCATATTGCTAGAGGGAGAGGTTACTGCTGCTTCTGTGAGGGACAGATTATTCTTCTAAAATCATCTCATATTGCTAGAGGGAGAGGTTCCTGCTGCTCCTGTGAGGGACAGATTATTGTTCTAAAATCATCTCATCATAGTGCTAGAGGGAGAGGTTCCTTGTTATTAGACAGGGAGTGTCCTCGTCGTCCTTGGAGAGGGACATCGTGATACTACTCTT
>BLSH010305991.1:135803-186120 GCA_018402905.1 Glandirana rugosa | reverse complement strand
TTGGAGAGGGAGATCGTCATACTCTACTAAAATCTTGTTATTAGACAAGGAGTGTCCTCGTCGTCCTTACAGAGTGATATCGTGATCCTCATAGTGCTAGAGGGAGAGGTTCCTGTTGCTCCTGTGAGGGACAGATTATTGTTCTAAAATCATCTCATTATAGTGCTAAAAGGAGAGGTTCCTGCTGCTTCTGTGAGGGACAGATTATTCTTCTAAAATCATCTCATACTGCTAAAGGGAGAGTTTCCTGCTGCTCATGTGAGGGATAGATCTTTGTTCTAAAATCATCTCCTAGTGCTATAGTGAGACATTCCTGCTGCTCCTGTGAGGAACAGATTATTGTTCTAAAATCATCTCATACTGCTAGAGGGAGAGGTTCCTGCTGCTCCTGTGAGGGACAGATTATTGTTCTAAAATCATCTTATACTGCTAGAGGGAGAAGTCTCTGTTGCTACTCTGAGGGACAGATTATTGTTCTAAAATCATCCTATAGTGCAATAGGGAGAGGTTCCTGCTGCTCCTGTGAGGGACAGATTATTGTTCTAAAATCATCTCATCATAGTGCTAGAGTGAGAGGTACCTGCTGCTCCTGTGAGCTACAGATTATTGTTCTAAAATCATCTCATACTGCTAGAGGGAGAGGTTCCTGCTGCTCCTGTGAGGGACAGATTATTGTTCTAAAATCATCTCATACTGCTAGAGGGAGAAGTTCCTGTTGCTACTGTGAGGGACAGATTATTGTTCTAAAATCATCCTATAGTGCTATAGGGAGAGGTTCCTGCTGCTCCTGTGAGGGACAGATTATTGTTCTAAAACCAGCTCATCATAGTGCTATTAGGAGAGGTTTCTGCTGATCCTGGGAGGGACAGATTATTGCTCTAAAATCATCTCATAGTGCTTTAGGGAAAGGTTCCTGCTGCTCCTGTGAGGGACAGATTATTGTTCTAAAATCATCTCATACTGCTAGAGAGAGAGGTTCCTGCTGCTCCTGTGATGGACTGATTATTATTCTAAAATAATCTCATACTGCTAGAGGGAGAGGTTCCTGCTGCTGCTGTGAGGAACAGATTATTGTTCTAAAATAATCTCATAGTGCTATAGGGAGAGGTTCCTGCTGCTCCTGGGAGGAACAGATTATTGTTCTAAAATCATCTCATCATAGTGCTAGAGGGAGAGATTCCTACTGCTCCTGCGAGGGCCAGATTATTCTTCTAAAATCATCTAATACTTCTGGAGGGAGAGGTTCCTGATGCTCTGGTGAGGGACAGATTATTGTTCTAAAACCATCTCATCATAGTGCTACAGAGAGAGGTTCCTGCTGCTCCTGTGAGGGACAGATTATTGTTCTAAAATCATCTCATCATAGTGCTAGAGGGAGAGGTACCTGCTGCTCGTGTGAGGGACAGATTATTGTTCTAAAACCATCTCATCATTGTGCTACAGGGAGGGGTTCCTGCTGTCCCTGTGAGGGACAGATTATTTTTCTAAAATTATCTCATCATAGTGCTACAGGGAGAGGTTCCTGCTGCTCCTGTGAGGGACAGATAATTGTTCTAAAATCATCTAATAGTGCTAGAGGGAGAGGTTCCTGATGCTCCTGTGAGGGACAGATTATTGTTCTAAAATCATCTCATCATAGTGCTAAAAGGAGAGGTTCCTGCTGCTTCTGTGAGAGACAGATTATTCTTCTAAAATCATCTCATATTGCTAGAGGGAGAGGTTCCTGCTGCTCCTGTGAGGGACAGATTATTGTTCTAAAATCATCTCATACTGCTAAAGGGAGAGTTTCCTGCTGTTCATGTGAGGGATAGATCATTGTTCTAAAATCATCTCATAGTGCTATAGTGAGACGTTCCTGCTGCTCCTGTGAGGAACAGATTATTGTTCTAAAATCATCTCATAGTGCTAGAGGGAGAGGTTCCTGCTTCTCCTGTGAGTGACAGATTATTGTTCTAAAATCATCTCATACTGCTAGAGGGAGAAGTCCCTGTTGCTACTGTGAGGGACAGATTATTGTTCTAAAATCATCCTATATTGCTATAGGGAGATGTTCCTGCTGCTCCTGTGAGGGACAGATTATTGTTCTAAAACCATCTCATCATAGTGCTATTAGGAGAGGTTTCTGCTGATCCTGGGAGGGACAGATTATTGTTCTAAAATCATCTTATAGTGCTATAGGGAGAGGTTCCTGCTGCTCCTGTGAGGGACAGATTATTGTTCTAAAACAATCTCATCATAGTGCTATAAGGAGAGGTTTCTGCTGATCCTGTGAGGGACAGATTATTGTTCTAAAATCATCTCATAGTGCTATAGGGAAAGGTTCCTGCTGCTCCTGTGAGGGACAGATTATTGTTCTAAAATCATCTCATACTACGAGAGGGAGAGGTTCCTGCTGCTCCTGTGAGGGACAGATTATTGTTCTAAAACCATCTCATCATAGTGCTACAGAGAGAGCTTCCTGCTGCTCCTGTGAGGGACAGATTTTTGTTCTAAAATCATCTCATAGTGCTACAGGGAGAGGTTCCTGCTGCTCCTGGGAGGGACAGATTATTCTTCTAAAATCTTCTCTTTCTGCTAGAGGGAGAGGTTCCTGCAGCTCCTGTGAGGGACAGATAATTGTTCTAAAATCATCTCATACTGCTAGAGTGAGAGGTTCCTGCTGCTCCTGTGAGGGACAGATTATTGATCTAAAATCATCTCATCATAGTGCTACAGGGAGAGGTTCCTGCTGCTCCTGTGAGGGACAGATTATTGTTCTAAAACCATCTCATACAACTAGAGGGAGAGGTTCCTGCTGCTCATGTGAGGGACAGATTATTGTTCTAAAACCATCTCATCATAGTGCTACAGAGAGAGGTTCCCGGTGCTCATGTGAGGGACAGATTTTTGTTCTAAAATCATCTCACACTGCTAGAGGGAGAGGTTCCTGCTGCTCCTGTGAGGGACCGATTCATGTTTTAAAATCATCTTATAGTGCTATAGGGAGAGGTTCCTGCTGCTCCTGTGATGGACAGATTATTATTCTAAAATCATCTCATACTGCTAGAGGGAGAGGTTCCTGCTGCTGCTGTCGGGGACAGATTATTGTTCTAAAATCATCTCATAGTGCTATAGGGAGAGGTTCCTACTGCCCCTGTGAGGGACAGATTAATGTTGTAATATCATCTCATCATTGTGCTACAGGGAGTGGTTCCTGCTGCTCCTGTGAAGGACAGATTATTGTTCTAAAATCATCTCACTATAGTGCTACAGGGAGAGGTTCCTGTTGCTCCTGTGAGGGACAGATAATTGTTCTAAAACCATATCATCACAGTGCTACAGGAAGAGGTTCCTGCTGCTCCTGTGAGGGACAGATTATTGTTCTAAAATCATCTCATAGTGCTAGAGGGAGAGATTCCTGCTGCTCTTGTTAGGGACAGATTATTGTTCTAAAATCATCTCATCGTTGTGCTACAGGGAAAGGTTCCTGCTGCTTCTGTGAGGGACAGATTATTGTTGTAAAATCATCTCATAGTGCTAAGGGGAGTGGTTCCTGCTGCTCCTGTGAGGGACAGATTATTTTTCTAAAATCATCTCATACTACTAGAGGGATATGTTCCTGCTTCTCCTGTGAGGGACAGAATATTGTTCTAAAATCATCTCATCATAGTGCTAGAGGGAGAAGTACCTGCTGCTCCTGTGAGGGACAGACTATTGTTCTAAAACCATCTCATAATAGTGCTACAGGGAGAGGCACCTGCTGCTACTGTGCGGGACAGATTATTTTTCTAAAACCATCTCATCATAGTGCTACAGGGAGAGGTTCATGCTGCTCGTGTGAGGGACAGATTATTGTTTTAAAATCACCTCATCATAGTGCTACAGGGAAAGGTTCCTGCTGCTCCAGTGAGGGACAGATTATTGTTCTAAAATCATCTCATAGTGCTATAGGGAGAGCTTCCTGCTGCTCCTGTGAGGGACAGATTGTTGTTCTAAAATCATCTCATAGTGCTATAGTGAGACGTTCCTGCTGCTCCTGTGGGGGACAGATTATAGTTCTAAAATCATCTCATCATAGTGCTACAGAGAGAGCTTCCTGCTGCTGCTGTGAGGGACAGATTTTTGTTCTAAAATCATCTCATAGTGCTACAGGGAGAGGTTCCTGCTGCTCCTGTGAGGGACAGATTATTCTTCTAAAATCAACTCATTCTGCTAGAGGGAGAGGTTCCTGCAGCTCCTGTGAGGGACAGATTATTGTTCTAAAATCATCTCATACTGCTAAAGTGAGAGGTTCCTGCTGCTCCTGTGAGGGACAGATTATTGATCTAAAATCATCTCATCATAGTGCTACAGGGAGAGGTTCTTGCTGCTCCTGTGAGGGACAGATTATTGTTCTAAAACCATCTCATACAACTAGAGGGAGAGGTTCCTGCTGCTCCTGTGAGGGACAGATTATTGTTCTAAAACCATCTCATCATAGTGCTACAGAGAGAGGTTCCTGCTGCTCATGTGAGCGACAGATTTTTTTTCTAAAATCATCTCATAGTACTATAGGGAGAGGTTCCTGCTGCTCCTGTGAGGGACAGATTATTGTTCTAAAACCATCTCATCATAGTGCTATAAGGAGATTTTTCTGCTGATCCTGGGATTGACAGATTATCGTTCTAAAATCATCTCATAGTGCTATAGGGAAAGGTTCCTGCTTCTCCTGTGAGGGACAGATTATTGTTCTAAAATCATCTAACACTGCTAGAGGGATAGGTTCCTGCTGCTCCTGTGAGGGACAGATTCATGTTTTAAAATCATCTCATAGTGCTTTAGGGTGAGGTTCCTGCTGCTCCTGTGAGGGACAGATTATTTTTCTAAAACCATCTAATAGTGCTATAGGGAGAGGTTCCTGCTGCTCATGGGAGGAACAGATTATTGTTGTAAAATCATCTCATCATAGTGCTACAGTGAGAGGTTCCCATTGCTCCTGTGAGGGACAGATTTTTGTTCTAAAATCATCTCAAAGTGCTCTAGTGAGAGGTTCCTTCTTCAACTGTGAGGGACAGATTATTGTTGTAATATCATCTCAACATTGTGCTACAGGGAGCGTTTCCTATTGCTCCTGTGAGGGACAGATTATTGTTCTAAAAGAATCTCATTATAGTGCTGCAGGGAGATTTTCCTGCTGCTCCTGTGAAGGACAGATTATTGTTCTAAAATCATCTCATAGTGCTATAGGGAGAGGTTCCTACTGCCCCTGTGAGGGACAGATTATTGTTGTAATATCATCTCATCATTGTGCTACAGGGAGCGGTTCCTGCTGCTCCTGTGAAGGACAGATTATTGTTCTAAAATCATCTCACTATAGTGCTACAGGGAGAGGTTCCTGTTGCTCCTGTGAGGGACAGATAATTGTTCTAAAACCATCTCATCACAGTGCTACAGGGAGAGAATCCTGCTGCTCCATTGAGGGACAGATTATTGTTCTAAAATCATCTCATAGTGCTAGAGGGAGAGATTCCTGCTGCTCTTGTGAGGGACAGATTATTGTTCTAAAATCATCTCATCATTGTGCTACAGGGAGAGATTCCTGCTGCTCCTGTGAGGGACAGAATATTGTTGTAAAATCATCTCATAGTGCTAAGGGGAGTGGTTCCTGCTGCTCCTGTGAGGGACAGATTATTGTTCTAAAATCATCTCATACTACTAGAGGGAGATGTTCCTGCTGCTCCTGTGAGGGACAGAATATTGTTCTAAAATCATCTCATCATAGTGCTAGAGGGAGAAGTACCTGCTGCTCCTGTGAGGCACAGATTATTGTTCTAAAACCATTTCATAATTGTGCTACAGGGAGAGGTACCAGCTGCTACTGTGCGGGACAGATTATTGTTCTAAAACCATCTCATCATAGTGCTACAGGGAGAGGTTCATGTTGCTCGTGTGAGGGACAGATTATTGTTTTATAATCACCTCATCATAGTGCTACAGGGAAAGGTTCCTGCTGCTCCAGTGAGGGACAGATTATTGCTCTAAAATCATCTCATAGTGCTATAGTGAGACGTTCCTGCTGCTCCTGTGGGGGACAGATTATAGTTCTAAAATCATCTCAATATAGTGCTACAGGGAGAGGTTCCTGCTGCTGTGAGGGACAGATTATTGTTCTAAAATCACCCCATAGTGCTATAGGGAAAGGTTCCTGCTTTTCCTGTGAGAGACAGATTATTTTTCTAAATCATCTCATACTGCTAGAGGGAGAGGTTCCTGCTGCTCCTGTGAAGGACAGATTATTGTTCTAAAATCATCTCATACTGCTAGAGGGAAAGGTTCCTGCTACTCCTTTGAGGGACAGATTATTGTTCTAAAACCATTTCATCATAGTGCTAGAGGGAGAGGTTCCTGCTGCTCCTGTGAGGGACAGATTATTGTTGTAAAATCATCTCATAGTGCTATAGTGAGACGTTCCTGCTGCTCCTGTGAGGGACAGATTATTGTTCTAAAATCATCTCATCATAGTGCTACAGGGAGAGGTTCCTGCTGCTGATGTGAGGAACAGATTATTGTTCTAAAATCACCCCATAGTGCTATAGGGAAAGGTTTCTGCTGTTCCTGTGAGGGACAGATTATTGTTTTAAAATCATCTCATCATAGTGCTACTGGGAGAGGTTCCTGCCTTTCCTGCGAGGGACAGATTATTCTTCTAAAATCATCTCATACTGCTAGAGGGAGAGGTTCCTGCTGCTCCTGTGAGGGACAGAAAATTGATCTAAAATCATCTCATACTGCTAGAGGGAGAGGTTACTGCTGCTCCTGTGAGGGACAGATTATTGTTCTAAAACCACCTCATCGTAGTGCTACAGAGATAGTATCCTGCTGCTCCTGTGAGGGACAGATTTTTGTTCTAAAATCATCTCAAAGTGCTACAGGGAGAGGTTCCTGCTGCTAATGTGAGGGACAGACTATTCTTCTAAAATCATCTCATACTGCTAGAGGGAGAAATCCCTGCTGCTCCTGTGAGGGACAGATTATTGTTCTAAAATCATAACATACTGCTAGAGGGAGAGGTTCCTGCTGCTCCTGTGAGGCACAGATTATTGTTCTAAAACCATCTCATCATAGTGCTACAGGGAGAGGTTCCTGCTGCTACTATGAGGGACAGATTATTGTTCTAAAACCATCTCATCAGAGTGCTACAGAGAGAGGTTCCTGGTGCTCCTGTGAGGGACAGATTATTGTTCTAAAATCATCTCATAGTGCTAGAGGGAGAGATTCCTGCTGCTCCTGCGAGGGACAGATTATTGTTGTAAAATCATCTCATAGTGCTAGAGGGAGAGATTCCTGCTGCTCCTGCGAGGGACAGATTATTGTTGTAAAATCATCTCATAGTGCTATAGTGAGTGGTTCCTGCTGCTCCTGTGAGGGACAGATTATTGTTGTAAAATCATCTCATAGTGCTATAGTGAGTGGTTCCTGCTGCTCCTGTGAGGGACAGATTATTGTTCTAAAACCATCTCATTCTGCTACAGGGAGAGGTACCTGCTGCTCTTGTGAGGGACAGATTATTGTTCTAAAATCATCTTATTATAGTGCTACAGGGAGAT
This sequence comes from Glandirana rugosa, assembly GCA_018402905.1. Taxonomy (NCBI): domain Eukaryota; kingdom Metazoa; phylum Chordata; class Amphibia; order Anura; family Ranidae; genus Glandirana; species Glandirana rugosa. Next base: position 178,555 of record BLSH010305991.1, on the reverse strand, counting down.
GTTCCTGCTGCTCCTATGAGGGACAGATTATTGTTCTAAAACTATCTCATCATTGTGCTACAGGGAGAGGTTCATGCTGCTGGTGTGAGGGACAGATTATTGTTCTAAAATCATCTCATAGTGCTATAGGGAGAGCTTCCTGCTGCTCCTGTGAGGGACAGATTGTTGTTCTAAAATTATCTCATACTGCTAGAGGGAGAGGTTTTTACTGCTCCTGTGAGGGACAGATTATTGTTCTAAAATCATCTCATAGTGCTAGAGGTAGAGGTTCCTGCTGCTCCTGTGAGGGACAGATTATTGTTCTAAAATCATCTCATCATAGTGCTACAAGGAGAGGTTCCTGCTGCTCCAGTGAGGGTCAGATTATTCTTCTAAAACCATCTCATATTGCTAGAGGGAGAGGTTCCTGCTGCTCCTGTAAGGGACAGATCATTGTTCTAAAATAATCTCATACCGCTATAGTAAGACGTTCCTGCTGCTCCTGTGAGGAAAAGATTATTCTTCTAAAATCATCTCATACTGCTAAAGGAAGAGGTTCCAGCTGCTCCTGTGAGGGACAGATAATTGTTCTAAAATCATCTCATACTGCTAGAGGGAGAATTCCCTGCTGCTCCTGTGATGGACATATTATTGTTCTAAAATCATCCTATAGTGCTATAGGGAGAGGTTCCAGCTGCTCCTTTGAGGGACAGATTATTGTTCTAAAACCATCTCATCATAGTGCTATAAGGAGAGGTTTCTGCTGATCCTGGGAGGGACAGATTATTGTTCTAAAATCATCTCATAGTGCTATAGGGAAAGGTTCCTGCTGCTCCTGTGAAGGAAAGATTATTGTTTTGATATCATCTCATACTGCTAGAGGGAGAGGTTCCTGCTTATCCTGTGAGGGACAGATTATTGTTTTAAAATCATCTCATACTGCTAGAAGGAGAGGTTCCTGCTGCTCCTGTGAGGGACAGAATATTGATCTCAAATAATCTCATACTGCTAGAAGGAGAGTTTCCTGCTGCCTCTGTGAGGGACAGATTATTTTTCTAAAATCATCTCATAATGCTTCAGGGAGAGGTACCTGCTGCTGCTCCTGTGCGGGACAGATTATTGTTCTAAAATCATCTCATCATAGTGCTACAGAGAGAGTTTCCTGCTGCTCCTGTGAGGGACAGATTATTGTTCTAAAATCATCTCATAGTGTCAGATTTTTCCCAACCCGCACTATCCTGCCACTAGCCAATCCTGCAGCCATATCAGCCGATGTGTCCCAGTCCACTACCGCATCAACCAATCCGTTCCAGTCTGCCTCTAAGCTAGCCACTGCAGTCCAACCCACCATGCTTCCAGTTGCTCCAGCCAGGCCCGCCACCATTCCTGCCACATTGGATTGGCCCCTGGAAATGAAACCACCTGCTGCTGTCCTGCCTGTCACTATCCCACCTGACTGTACCGGTCCTCTGTCCACCACCCAGTTTGGCCCTATGGACTCTTTGCGGCTAATCAATTTGACTTCCTTGTTCCCATTCCTGATGCCCTGTTCGATCCTGTTCCAGTGCCCGCTGCCATGCCTGATGCCCAACCTGCTGCTCAAGTGCTCGCTGCCCAGCCTGCTATTTTGGTGACCGCTGCCCAGCCTGCTATTCAAGTGCTCGCTGCCCAGCCTGCTGTTTCAGTGCCCTCTGTCCAGTCTGATGGTCCGGTGCCCGCTGTCCAGTCTGAAGATCCTGTGCCCGATGACCCGATGTCCTCTGATGCTGTGCCCAATGACCTGATGTCCTCTGATCCTGTGCCCGATGTCCTGGTGCCCGTTGATCGTGTGTCCAATGACCCGATGTCCTCTGATGCTGTGCCCGATGACCCGATGTCCTCTGATGCTGTGCCCGATGATCCGATGTCCTCTGATGCTGTGCCCGATGACCCGATGTCCTCTGATGCTGTGCCAGATGACCCGATGTCCTCTGATCCTGTGTCCGATGACCCGATGTCCTCTGATCCTGTGCCCGATGTCCTGGTGCCCGCTGATCCTGTGTCCGATGACCCGATGTCCTCTGATGCTGTGCCCGATGACCTGATGTCCTCTGATGCTGTGCCCGATGTCCTGGTGCCCGTTGATCCTGTGCCCGATGTCCTGGTGCCCGATGACCCGATGTCCGCAGATCCTGTGCCCAATGACCCGATGTCCGCAGATCCTGTGCCCGATGACCCGATGTCCGCTGATCCTGTGCCCGATGACCTGATGGCTGATCCTGTGCCCGATGTCCTGGTGCCCGCTGATCCTTTGCCGGATGTCCTGGTACCCGTTGATCCTGTGCCCGATGTCCTGATGCCTGATGACCTGATGTCTGCTGATTCTGTGCCCGATGACCTGGTGCCCGCTGATCCTGTGCCCGATGACCCGATGTCTGCTGATCCTGTGCCCGATGACCCGATGTCTGATCCTGTGCCCGCTGATCCTGTGCCCGCTGATCCTGTGCCCTCTGATCCTGTGCCCGCTGATCTGGTGCCCGATGACCTGGTGCCTGCTGATCCTGTGTCCAATGACCTGGTGCCCGCAGATCCGATGCCCGATGACTCTGTGCCTGCTGATGCTGTGCCCGCTGATCCTGCGCCTTGTGACCCAATTCCTGATGACCCAGTGTCCGATGATCCGGTGTCCACTGCTCCAACGCCTGATGACCCGGTGCCTACTACCCAGCCTAACGATCCAGTGTCCGATGATCCCGTGCCCATTGATCCAGTGCCTGACGACCCGGTGCCCGTTGATCCAGTGCCTGACGACCCGGTGCCCGTTGATCCAGTGCCTGATGACCCGGTGCCCGTTGATCCAGTGCCTGACGACCCGGTGCCCGTTGATCCAGTGCCTGATGACCCGGTGCCCGTTGATCCAGTGCCTGCTGATCCTGTGCCTGATGACTCGGTGCCCGCTGATCCAGTACCGTGTACTTGCTCGGGTCACCTGCGGGTGGCACTGTTGTATGGAATATCAAAGGGTGTAGTACTGGTGGCCACCAGTGGGTGTCTCCTAGCAGATGGAGAACACAGGTCATTAAGCTACACCTGATGGGGCTGCTGGGACTATATAAGCCCGCCTTACACCCAGTCCCAGTGCTTCAGCATTTTCTCTGCAAGCCATACCCTGCCCGAGCCTGACCTGTACTGATCCATGCTCCAGACCTGACCTGACCTGATCTGATCTGTGTTCTCACCTGGAGTTCTGTCCCCCTGGAACCTGCTTTCCGCTCCCTCCTTCACCATTCAGCCCTCGGTATTTCCCTCCCTGTTCTCATTTGATATGTGCCTGTTTTGCCTTTGTGTGTTTTGCATTTGTATTTAGTTAGTTAGTTAGATAGTTAGGTGTTTGGTTTTAGGGTTGTTGTGTTTTTACCTTCTTTCACTTGCTTGTTTTTGTTACTGGTGTTGGGTGTTTTGCAAGTGTGTCATTTTTATAATAAAATACATATTTTCACTTATCTGCATGGTCCTGATTCTTTTAGGTGCAGCCCATTGATCTGCTTCCCCTTGCTGAAGGCTTGCAAATCCTGACACATAGTGCTATAGGGAGATGTTCCTGCTGCTCCTTTGAGGGACAGATTATTCTTCCAAAATCATCTCATCATAGTGTACACGGAGAGGTTAATGCTGCTCCTGTGAGGGACAGATTATTCTTCTAAAATCATCTCATACTGCTACAGGGAGAGGTTCCTGCTGCTCCTGTGAGGGACAGATTATTGTTCTAAAATCATCTCATACTTCTAGAGGGAGAGGTTCCTGCTACTCCTGCGAGTGACAGATTATTGTTCTAAAACCATTTTTACATAGTGCTACAGGGAGAGGTTCATGCTGCTCCTGTGAGGGACAAATTATTGTTCTAAAACCATCTCATCATAGTGCTACAGGGAGAGGTTCCTGCTGCTCCTGTGAGGGACTGATTATTGTTCTAAAATCATCTCATAGTGATATAGGGAGAGTTTCCTGCTGCTCCTGTGAGGGACAGATTATTGTTCTAAAACCATCTCATACTGCTAGAGGGAGAGGTTCCTGCTGCTCCTGTGAGGGACAGATTATTGTTCTAAAATCATCATATCATAGTGCTAGAGGGAGAGGTTCCTGCTGCTCCTGTGAGGGACAGATTATTGTTCTAAAACCATCTCATCATTGTGCTACAGGGAGAGTTTCCTGCTTCTCCTTTGAGGGACATATTATTGTTCTAAAATCATCTCATTATAGTGCTACAGGGAGAGGTTCCTGCTTCTCCTGTGGGGGACAGATTATTGTTCTAAAACCATCTCATCATTGTGCTACAGGGAGAGGTTCCTGCTGCTCCTGTGAGGGACAGATTATTGTTCTAAAATCATCACATAGTGCTACAGGGAGAGGTTCCTGCTGCTCGTGTGAGCGGAGCATTTCTTGCACAAAAATAAAAAGTGCGTCTATGTGTCTGTTTTCCAAAAATAAAAGAATCATTTATTATTCTTTTTTGTATTAATAAATAGTGCTACATAGTACATTTGCGTCCTGATCGAGGAGAGCGTCAAATAAGGGACGTGGTCGTGGTGCTGCTGGTGTTGGTGGTGTTGGTGGTGGTGGTGTTGGTGAAGTTCCTGTTGGAAGGAGGGGACATAGTCGACTTGTGCCAGCTACACACACAAGTGAAACACCTTCCTCAGGTGCGAGTAGCCGACAGAACCTTCAACATTATATGGTATTCCCGAATGCCGTTCAACGAATGGTGAGGCCAGAACAAATACAAGCAATAGTAGATTGGGTGGCTGACAATGCCTCTAGTTCCTTCACATTGTCTCCCACCCATTCCCTTGATGAAAGCTCAGAGTTTGCACCTGAACCCCATGGCCATCTGTCTTTCACCTCAGCCCCTTGTAAATCAGCCAAGCAGTCTGAGCCCCAAGTCATGCAGCAGTCTCTTATGCTGTTTGATGACTCTCCTGGTGTGCTTTCCGTGGGCCATCCACATAGCCCTGCCCCAGAAGTGGAAGACATTGAGTGCACCGATGCCCAACCACTTCTGTTGCAGGATGACGACATGGAAACACCAGCGCAGCACATCTGTGATGATGATGAAACACAGGTGCCAACTGCTGCGGCTTTCAACAGTGTGCAGACTGACAAGGAGGGCCGTGGTGAAGGGTGGGTGTAAGATGATGTGGAGGAGGATGATGAGGTCCTAGACCCCACATAGAATGAAGGTCATGTGAGTGGCATGTGCATTATTTGGAGGAAAAGATGGTGGTCGCACAGAGGCACCAGCACAGCAAAAGAGGAAGCAGGTGGCAAAAGCAGAGCGAGCCTCCCCTAGACAGTACGCCTGCTATTACCCACCACACCCAGGGACCTAGCAGACCAAAGGCAGCTCAAAGGCATTCCCCGGCGTGGCAGTTCTTCAGACAATGTGTTGACGACAAGAAACGAGTGGTTTGCACGCTGTGCAATCAGAGCATGAAGCGAGGCATAAATGTTCTAAACCTGAGCACAACCTGTAGGACCAGGCATCTACATGCAAAGCACGAGCTGCAGTGGAATGAGCACCTCAAAATCCAAGAAAGGTCTCGGCCTCCTCCTGCTTCCTCTTCTGCTGCTGCCTCGGCCTCCTCCTCCACCTCTACAGTGCCAGTGTCACCTGCCACCCAGCAAACAGACCCTGTGACAGCAACGCCACCATGTCCGCCACCATCCCCAAGCATTTCCACGCGGTCCCATGGAAGCTTACAGCTCTTCATCTCCCAAACACTGGAGAGAAAGAGGAAGTACCCCCCTACCCACCCACGATCCCTGGCCCTGAATGCCAGCATTTCAAAATTCCTGGCCTTTGAAATGCTGTCATTCCGTCTGGTGGACACAGACAGTTTTAAAAACCTGATGGCGGTGGCTGTCCCACAGTACGTGGTTCCCAGCCTCCACTACTTTTCCAGGCGAGCCATCCCTTCCCTGCACAAACAAGTCAGGGATGAACTCAAGTGTGCACTGCCAACGCCATCTGTGGCAAGGTCCACATAACCACTGATACGTGGACCAGTAAGCACGGGCAGGGACGCTATATCTCGCTAACTGCACACTGGGCAAATGTAGTGGTGGGTGGGCCTGAGGTGGCTAGCCGTTTGGCGCATGTCCTTCCGCCACCGAGGATTGCAGGGCATTTCTCTTTGCCTCCTGTTGCCTCCTCCTCCTACTCCGCTTCCTCCTCCTCTACCACCTCCTCATCCGGTCAGCGTAACACCTTCACCACCAACTTCAGCACATCCGGGGGAAACGACAGCAGGCTGTTTTAAAACTGATATGTTTTTGGGATAAACCCCACACTGCGTAGCAGCTGTGGACGGGCATTGAACAACAGACCGATGAGTGGTTGTTGACTGAGCCTCAAGCCCAGCCTGGTGGTGTGCGATAATGAGCAAAATCTCGTAGCAGCTCTGGGCCTAGCCAGTTTGATGCACATCCCTTGCCTGGTGCATGTGCTGAATTTGGTGGTGCAGAAATTTCTAAAAAACTACCCGGATATGTCAGAGCTGCATCCTCCACCTTGCACATGCTGGAGAGACTGTGCGAGCAGCAGCAGGCAATAGTGGAGTTTCAGCTGCAGCACGCACAGGTCAGTCGCTCTGCGGAACAGCACCACTTCACCACCAACGAGTGGGCCTCCATGCGAGACCTGTGTACCATATTGCGGTGTTTCGAGTACTCCACCAACATGGCAAGTGCCGATGATGCTGTTCTCAGCGTTGCTATCCCACTTCTGTGTCTCCTTGAAAAAACACTTTGGGCGATGATGGAAGAGGATGTGGCACAGGAGGAAGAGGAGGAGGAAGAGGGGTCATTTCCACGGTTAGCAGGCCAGTCATTCACAAGTGGTTCGGAGGGTGGGTTCCTGCACCAGCATAGGCCAGGTAAAAAATGTTCAAGCCCGGGCACAGTTCTGGAGGATGAAGAGGACGAGGATGATGAGGAGGAACCGTGTTCACAGCGGGGTGGCACCCAACGCAGCTCCTGGTCATCACTGGAGCGTGGCTGGGGGAATACGGAGGACACAGATGATACACCTCCCACAGAGGACAGCTTGTCTTTGCCTCCGGGCAGCCTGGCACACATGAGTGACTACATGCTGCAGTGCCTGCTCAATGACAGCCGAGTTGCCCACATTTTAACTTGTGCTGATTACTGGGTGGCCACTCTGCTGGACCCCCATTACAAGGACAACATGAGGTCCTTAATTCCCTCACTGGACCGTGATTGGAAGATGCGCAACTACAAGCGCACGCTGGTAGACACGCTGCTGAGGGCATTCCCAAATGACACCGGGGGCTCAGTGGAAGCACAAGGCAAAGGCAGAGGAGGAGGAAGAGGTTGCCAACACAGCTGTGGCACCGCCAGCACCTCAGAAGGCAGAGTCAGCATGGCCGATATGTGGAAAAGCTTTGTCAGCAGCACGCCACCACAAGCAGCACCACCAGCTGATAGACAACATCTTAGCAGGAGGTAGCATTTCAGTAACATGGTAGAACAGTATGTGTGCACACGCCTACACGTACTGACTGATGGGTCTGCCCCATTCAACTTCTGGGTCTCCAAATTGAGCACATGGCCTGAGCTTGCCCTTTATGCCTTGGAGGTGCACGCCTGCCCTGCAGCCTGTGTATTGTCTGAACGTGTGTTTAGCATGGCAGGGGGCATTATCACAGACAACATGGACAAGCTAACATTTATTAAAATGAACCAGGCATGGATCCCACAAGACTTGTCTGTACCTTGTGCAGAGTAAACATTTATACCGGCCTCAGACAGCCATTGGTATACTTGTTTTTTTTTTAATATGTAGAAAAAAAAACAAACAAACTTAATACAGTGTTGGCTACCTCCTCCTCCTCCACCGCCACTTCCACCTACACTGCCACGGTCACGGCCTACTCAACCTCTAGGCTCCTACTCCACATCCACCTCCTCCTCCAATTTTTTTTTTTAAGTGATTTTAAGTTATATTCCTATCCACATTTGTTTGCAGGACACTTGTCCTACTCTTACCCCCATTTTGCTTCCTTTTGCAGCCCTCTAGCCCATTCCAGGACTTTTTTACAGCCATTTTTGTGCCCAAAAGTTCAGGTCACCATTGACTTCAATGGGGTTCGGGGTCCTGGATCAAGTTCGGTACCGAACCCGAACATCCAGGTATCCGCTCAACTTTATTTCTAAGCTGTTATGTATAGTAGGGGTGAAAATACCACTACTTTGCCAATGAATGCAGTTATGTGTTTATTGTATAAAACATTATTTTTTAATATTCAAATACCTCAATTTGACTTGAGTTTAGTCACTATTACTCCCTTTTGCAGCAATACTGAGGTTGAGAATGCCTAACTTTCCATCCATTCATAGAAGCTGTACTGTAACTTCTATAAATTAAAACTGATCTATGAATTGATGACGGTGGATAAATTAAAGGTCTGCATCCACGATTCAGAGGTAGTACAGCCTTTATGTATGGAGGGGGTATACAGAAAGGGTGGGCATAGTTGGCACTCTTGATGATTGCACAGGACAGGTCCTGCAATCTTCCAATGCAGAGATTAATAGAGCTGGGGGACCTGTCATTTGCATTCATCAAGAGTGCCAACTATGCCAGCCCTTTATATCCACCTCCTCCAGGGGGTAGGAGGATCGAAGGAGGAGGGTTTCAACCAAACGAGGAGTCAGTAGCAAAAGGGACACATTGGATTGATAGTAAGTCATATTCCTTGTGATATTTTTTTGACTGAACTTAGGCTTTAATTGTTTGCCAGAAGTTTAAGTTTAATAGTATATAATAAATCAATTGTTTTCAGGATTGTCTGTTCCTGATCAGTCACCTCAGGCATTGTAGTGGGATAATAAATAAAGGTATAGTTTGCCTCTTCTACATTATACTGTCACTCTTGTCACACTTCTAAACAAGTTTCAGTACAGTGAAAATGAAAGTACAGGCGGTCCCCGGGTTACAAACAAGATAGGGTCTGTAGGTTTGTTCTTAAGTTGAATTTGTTTGTGAGTCGGAACAGATACAAGTGTAGCTTCAGCCAAAAAAAATGATTTTTATGCTTTTTGGATAGCATAGGGAAGGGTTAACACCCCTGTAATGTTGTTTTGCTCTCTATGTTTCTGTTCAGAAGATTTCACCTCACTTTCTGCCCCAATGATAATTGATTTTTGTAACTAGGGGACCGCCTGTAATCAGTTTCTATGATGACAGTAATATCACCACCTGGACAGTAGTTATTAATGTACATAGAGTTTATAAGGTGTTCAAAGTACTTAATACTTACTTAATATGTACTTAATATGCAGCACACAAAAGGATGTGAAAAGGCAGTAGAGTAGTAAAACTACAAATACTGAAAGAAGGTCTAAATAATCCCTGTCCATCTCTGACTTTCAAATTCAACCATAGTGGAGCGCTTCATACTTACTAGCAGAAAACTTAAAAGTATACGGAAAAAATGGTTTTAAATACTATACAGTATATTATCCTTTTATTTTAAGATAGAAACATAGAAAAAGACAGAGTAGTCCATCAAGCCTGCCCATTTTTTTTTTTTTTCGTTAACTTTACTGTCTGACCATAGATCTATGTTTGTCCCAAGCATGTTTAAAGCCATTTACCGTTGACTGTCTCCCTACCTCTGCTGGTAGTTTGTTTCAACTGCCAACTATCCTTTCAGTAAAATAATACTTTCTAAGATTAGTTTTGAACTTTCCTCTAGTTAGTTTGATGTCATGTCCCTATGTTCTTGATTTTGGTTTCAAATCGAAAAACCAGCCCTCCCAAACCTCATTTACCTCTTTGATGTATTTAAAGATTTCAATCATGTTTCCCAGTTCCCTTCTTACCTCCAGACTGTACATATCCCTGAAGTCTCTCTCGATATTTTTTATCTTCCAAACCTTTCACCATTTGTGTTATCCGTCTCTGGACTCGTATGATGTTGTAATACTTCTTTAAAATATAAAAGAAAAATATTTGACAAAAGAACATTATCAACATTTATTAACAAAGCATATGTTTTATTAAAATACTTTGCTATGTGACAAGGCATTTCATTTTACGTTCACTAATAAGGTTTTCACCAGAAATCCATTTTACAGCTGGCGATAAGGAACATTATAAATCAAGTCAGCTATACTTAACTATGTTTTCACAAAATGACCTATTAAAATTTAATTCTCATTATCATGGTATGCAACAGCAATAACAGAAGACGATTACTCGAAACTAGATATGTGTGACTTGGTTTTCAGTAGATTCTGTGTAACAATGAGAGAATCAAATAAAAATCCATGCATTTGCTTTATCTTTCCTAAAGTGTAATTAGGTGCTATCCCCATGGCAGAATACTTGTACGATTTTAAAAATGCTTTATTTTTCTTCTATTAGTTCTTAAACTCTAGTATCCATCCAATTCTTATGAAGATCCACAGATATTGATCATGAACCATGTAATCATTTTACGTTACACCACAAAGTTATTGATTAGAAATGAACTCCAGGAAAAAAACAAGAAAATAAATACATAGTTGAAATACATAAATTAGATCTTTTTTACCTGTTTAAATATTTTTACTTCTATTCAGTTCAATTTATGTTCCAGGCAGTGCTGCCAGACAGTCCAGCCAGGTCCAGGACCTCCCCTATGCCCCAGACTACTCTGAAGATAACCACTTCAGCCCCGGAAGGATTTCCAGCTTTAGGACCAGAGCACTTTTTGCGATTCGGTGCTGCGTCGCTTTAACTTAAAATTACGCGGTCGTGCGACGTTGTACCCAAACAAAATTTGCGTCCTTTTTTTCCCACAAATAGAGCTTTCTTTTGGTGGTATTTGATCACCACTGCGTCATTTCTGATCGCCGCTATAAACAAAAGAAGAGCGACAATTTTGCAAAAACACCCAAATTTCTTACTTTTTGCTAAAATACAAATCCAAAAAAAAATATTGATTGGTTTGCGCAAAAGTGGTCGCGTTTACGGATGATGAGAATTCATTTTTGGGGCTTTTATTTTTTTTTTCATTTTTTACTAGTAATGGCAGCGATCTGCAATTTTTAGCGGTACTGCGATATTTCAGTGGACATGTCGGAACATTTTGACACTTTTTTGGGACCATTGGCATTTATACAGCGATCAGTGCTATAAAAATGCACTGATTACTGTGCAAATGCCATTGGCAGTGAAGGGGTTAACCTGCAGGGGGCGCTCTAAGGGTTAACTATGTTCCCTGGGCGTGTTCTAACTGTATGGGGACTGCCCTAGCTGGGGAAGGGAAGTGGTCACAGCCTCCGTATACAGGAAGGCTGTGATCACAGCCCTTCCCCCTTCACAGAACAGAGGTCCGTGTTTACATACACGGACCTCCGTTCCTTCGCTCCGGGGGGGGCATTGCGGGTAGCCGGCGGCAATCGAAGCCGCCACACCTGCTCCCTGGCCCTCCCCGAACACAGTGAGCGCGCAGGTGCGCCTCCGGCGGCGCGCGCGCGCTCACTAGGCTCGATCCCGCAGCCGCCGTCCTATGACGGCGTTTTGCGGGAAAGAGCCACCTTGTCACCGTCAATTGCCGACCAGCGGTCGGCAAGTGGTTAAAGCAACCCAGTCACATGTTTTCAACCAAGCTTATACTTTTAAAGAAGTGACTGAATGCTTACCTTTTCTGACACAAGTGCTACTGAATGCTGCTTGTGTCACTGGAATTGATCGCCTGAGCTGACACTTCCAGTAGTATTGATCTTCATAGTCCCTGCAGCTCACACTGGTTCCTCCTGCTGCCCGCACATTAATACACATGAAAAGAGTTGAGTGAGGCCATCAGGGGTAACCAGGGAAAGTTTCAGGTGACTGCAGAGGTCAACATTACCGTAAACATCAGTTCAGGGTTGCAAGTAAAAATAGGCACCCCCATTTATCAAGCATCAGCACTCCTATTAATGATTAATCCTGATTAATTACAGGTATAACTTGATTACATATACTAATTGAAAGAGGTTGTAAAGTCTCTGGCTCTGGTCCTCATTGGATAGATTTATAGCAGCAGGAGGCATTGTCTCCCCCTGCTGTCACTCAAATCCAGTGACACGGGAGCCAGCGGGCCTCTTCCCGACAACCCTGGCAGGTGGTTGTCGGGTCTGTGGGTGGGGGGCTTATCAGAATCCAGAAGCCCCCTTTAACAAGAGGGCCCCCAGATCCTGCCCCCCATGTGAATGGGTATTGGGTATACCATACCCCTACCCATTCACCAAAAAAAGCAGTCAAATGTAAAAAAAATACAAGATACAAGTCTTTTATTGTAAAATAGCTCTGAGCTGTCTTCTCCCCGAGCCGTCTCTCCCAACTGCCATCTTCTCCTTATGCTGTATCTCTCGCCATCATCTTCTGTCACTGTCTTCACCTGTCGCCATCACTCCTGTCGCCATTGTCTCCTGCCGCTGTCTTCTCCCGCTGCTGTGTTCTTCCTCGCCGGCGGTTACCTGCTAAGATAGCAGGGGCGGGCTTTCTGGGTGATGTCATCAGAGACACCAGACAGTGAGTGACAACACAACAAGAAAATGGCGGTGAGCAAGAACACGGCAGCGGGAGAAGTAGACGGTGGCAGGAGTCACGGCGGCAGGAGAGGTGGCTCGGGAAAGAAGATGGCTCAGAGCTATTTTACAATGAAGGACTTATTAAAAATTATTGTTTTCATTTCACTGCTTTTTTTGGTGAATGGATAGTGGTACGATGTACCCCATACCCATTCACATAGGGGGACTGGATCTGGGGGCCCTTCCAGATTCTGATAAGCCCCCTGCCGCAGACCACCAAAAACAATTGGTTATGGTTGTTGGGAAGAGGCCCTTGCCCCCATTAACATGGGGACAAGGTACTTTGGGGGGACCCCAAAGCACCCTCCCCATGTTGAGGGCATGTGGCCTGGGATGCTGCTCGCTCATAATCCCTTTTCCAGACCTTCAGGCTGCATGCTCAGATAAGGGTCTGGTATGGATTTTGGGGGACCCCACGTCAATTTGTTAAAATTTGGTGTGGGGTTCCCCTTAAAAACCATACCAAATCCTAAGGGCCTGGTATGGACTGGGGGTGACCCTATGCCATACATTGCAGCTGCAAGCAAATTTAAATATTTTTTCCTTTAGAAATGTCATTATTGCTGTGGCATGTTCTATGCATTGCACAGATGCATCACTTTACAGGCAGAATAAGGGGACCCCCAGACACGATATTTAAAGGAATTTTTAATTGTTATTGTTTCACTTTAAACATCATTAAAATCACCGCTCCTTTAAAAGCGATCATTTTAAAAACTGTTTTTCAATTGATACATGTCCCCCATGGCAGGACTCATTTCCCCATACACTTTTTTATGGCCAATAACGTGCATACAAGCCTTCAATGAGGACTTTTGATTTTGCAGGTTCGAGCCCCATAAGCTTCAATTATTCCCGCACATGCCAATTGGACAGGCATGTTCACCAGAAATAGCGCAATTTTCCATTTGCATGTCCACCCAGTTGAAGTATTAATTGGCTTAATTGGGCGCTATTTTCATGTACCGCGCAATTGCATATAATTGCGCTATAATAAATTACCCCCAATGTATCCCTGGTGTAACCACAGTACCACCCTGTAGTGACATATTTATTGCCCAACTTTGGAGTGTATTTTTTTCCACAGAAATATATTGACTTACAACACATTAATAAAAAAAGGTAATTGTCTGCATTTTGAACAGTAGACAGTTGGCAATTTGAAGTTCAAACATTAACATTAGAAAGCATATATGAGCTCCATGGGTTTGCTATTCATTAATGATCCAGGACTGGTAATTTTTTTAAAGGTGAGTAAGTCAACTGTGTCTGGCACAGGCAGATTCTTTTTTTGTCACAAAATTCCAACAGTACCAAATGCCCATACTGAAAGTGCATTGGCCACAGGAAAGCCCAGCAGTTTGTCTGAATACCGGAGTATTCAGTCACTGGTCTAACCTCAAAACCCAGTATTCAAGTGGATTATACAATGTCAGAGTGCTTAGACAGCCAACTCCACTGCTGCTCCTCCTTTCACTAAAAGTATCCAAAGCATGTTGATCTTGAAAGGGGATCATGCCACTGTCTTGGAAAGCCATTAAGAGGTTTCCCTGCAGCACTTCTTGCAGATGGTTAATTTTTCCTACTTTTGTGATGGCAGGAGGTGCTATGGCATTTTCCCCTTATAACATGTATCCAATAGGGTGGCCAAGGAGTAATGGTCCCTCTCCATGATGGCACAAATCTTGTCCTCCTTGCCTAGGCACTGCAGCATGAATAAGCCCATCTCCCACAAATTTCAGTTGGCAGAGTCCTCAATGCTGCTGAGGGCATTGTCCTCAACTATCTCGCTCCATCCACAAGCAAACTCCTGATATTTGGGACCAGTACAACATACCACTGGAAGCTTGCACTAGTACTGGGACACCTCAAACTTACAAATTACAGGGATGTAATCAAGATATAAGAAAAATATGTTTTGTATGGGGACAGGGTGCTAAATGAATTCATTCCTTTTGGAGGAACCATCCTGAACATAATAGACAAAACCCAAAATACATTTAACTTGGGACTTTAAGTGTACCTCTAAAGGTTTAATACAATCAAAAGATGGAAATAGATAAAAATACCACTTTATTTTGACATATAGAAACATAACATTTAGGCAGGAGGGCGTGGCGACCGTGCTCTGTGATGGCCGCACTTGCCTGAAGCTCCACTCGGTCACCAGGGGCAATCCACAGACATCAGAGCCTCCACAAGACCCAGCCACCATCTAAAGACATCCTCAGACTGCAGGAACCAAGCAGCATGATACTCTGCCAAACGGAGCCGTCACAACACCGCAAGCTGGCTGGTTTCTTCCAGCCTGTAGACCGCAGACAAATCAAAATGGCAGCGACAGCGGACTACAACAAAATGGTGGTGGCTGTGGATCATGGCCAGAGCTCCCAGTGGCAAACAGAGCACCACAGGGGCACAAAGGAGACATAAACGGACCCCAGGGCAGTGGAGGATCATCTGGGGCTTCAACACCTACCACCTTCAGCCCTGTTAAATCGAAGCCCCACAGGGATTCACCTCACAGATCTGTGCAAGACCCAGACATGGAGGTGAGTGGAGCACAGACCCCACCAGCTGGGGCCTTCTAGCCTTGTTCAGACCCCATAGCAGCCTTCCCCATGCAGGGACAACTCGTATCTGACATGGTTCTAAAATAAATGCTCTTCCCACTGCGCTCCTCCCTGCTCCCTGACATAGTTACATAGTTAGTGAGCTTGAAAAAAAGACACAGGTCCATCAAGTCCAACCTATATGTGTGCTTTTCAGTATTACATTGTGTATCCCTCAATGTTGTGGTCCCTTCGGGGTCCATCTAACAGTTTTTTGAAATGATCTATGCTCCCAGCTGAAACCACTGTTTGTGGAAGAGAATTCCACATCCTCACTGCTCTTACCATAAAGAACCCTCTACACAGTTTAAGGTTAAACCGCCTTTCCTCTAGTTTTAGTGAATGGCTGCGCATCTTTGTGTGCTCCCTTGCACAGAATAGTTGTGTTCCTATTGCAGGGTCACCAGTACAGTATGTGTACATTGAAATCATATCCCCTCTCAAGCGTCTCTTCTCCAGAGAGAATAAGTTCAGTGCTTGTAATATTTCCTCATAACTAAGGTCCTCCAATCCCTTAACCACTTCCCGACCAGCGCCGTAAATAGGCGACGGTCGGTTTTGAGTGGCTGTACCGAGATATAGCCTCCAATGGCTAGAAGGAGACCTGACAGAAACCGGAATCGGCTCTAATCGGGTCTCCTTTGGCAAATTCCGGAAGCCACGTCACGTCACTTCCGGTTTACTCGGCGGCTAACGACGCCAATTTTAAAAACGTTACAGTATTCAGAATCGCGGTTTTTGGTGATCTGAATACTGTGAAGTGCGAAGGAGGGATGGGGGTCTTTTAGACCCCCCCAGCCCTCCAAAAAGTGTACCTGTCACCATTTATTACTATCACAAGAGATGTTTACATTCCTTGTGATAGCAATAGAAGTAATCAGAATTTTTTTCAAAGGAACAGGGTTAAAAATAAATAAATAAATAAAAAAAAAATTAAATCATCACCGTCCCTACGAGCTCGCGCAGCAAAGAAAACGCATATGCAAGTTGCACCTGCATATGAAAACGGTGTTCAAACCACACATCTGAGGTATCGCCGCGATCACCAGAGTGTGAGCTATAATTCTAGCAAAAGACCTCCTCTGCACCTCTAAACTGGTAACCGTTAAAAATTTTTAAAAAGGGAGTGCGCATGCATCGGAGGTCCGGGATGGCAGCGTGAGCTCGGAGCTCCGTCCCACTCCGCTCTAGCAGCCCACCAGCAGCCTCAAGAGGGGTTTCACCGAAGGAGCCACCAGCTGCAGTCGTCCCCAGGGAGGTCGGCTGGGCCCCCCAGTCCTGGCCCGATCAGTGGAGTGCAGCCGGCCGACAGTGCCCGTTACGCGAGGCCGCAGCTGCGGCCTTCAAACACACGGAGCCCCACGGCCCTCCTGGAACAGTCTGAGAAACGGTGAACCCTGTGTAGGACCCTTCCCCGGAGCACCCCTGGGAGATTGGAGAGCCCTGCTTGTGCTGCTGTCGGCTCCCCACAAGGTTTGTGAGAAAGGACGGGGCTGAGACCTACCCCCCTACAGGATTCCCGGAGTGCGGGGAATCACTTTGCGGAGCCTCTCCAGCGGTGTTCCCCAGTAATAAAGGACTTCCATCTCCCCTCTCTGCATCGCTAGGGGCTTGGGGGTTTAGGCCAAAGCCCGCAGAATGCAGGGGAGCACAAGGCCTACGCCTTTACACTACTGTCAGTAAGGAAAAATATTGCGCTAACCTGAAGGTATTATCTTAAAAAAGAGAAAAGAAAACTAAAGCAGCTAACACAACAAAACTTCCAATTTGTGCATGTAAATGTGAACTAAAAAGTGTAGCGCTAAAGAAAACACCGCATGTGTTGCAATGTCATAATCACAATAGTGAATAAATAAATTTAATATATTAAAAGAAAAAAATATTTTAAAATGATAAATAATTAAAGTCCAAACATAAGTAGATATTAGTTTTCCATCTGATCAAAACACCCGATATAGTGATTATGAATCTTCAACAGTTGTGGAAAATTGCATCATGTGCTGTGCACTCCCACCTAGTGAGTAAAAGGTACTCTTACCAACGATAGAAGAAAAAATGCGCAAATTGTAGATCTTAACCACTTGCCGACCGTCGATCGGCATCTGACGGCGGCAAAGTGGCTCGTTCCCGCAAATCGCCGTCATACGACGGCGGCTGCGGGAACGAGTTTAGTGAGCGCGCGCGCGCGCCGCCGGAGGGACTGAGCGGAGGTCCGTGTATGTAAACACGGACCTCCGCTCTGTGTGAGGGGGAAGGGCTGTGATCCCAGCCTTCCTTTACGTGAAGGCTGTGACCACTTCCCTTCCCCAGCTAGGCAAGCCCCCATACAGTTAGAACACGCCCAGGGAACATAGTTAACCCTTAGCGCGCCCCCTGCAGGTTAACCCCTTCACTGCCAATGGCATTTACACAGTAATCAGTGCATTTTTATAGCACTGATCGCTGTATAAATGCCAATGGTCCCAAAAAAGTGTCAAAATAGTCAGACATGTCCGCTGAAATATCGCAGTACCGCAAAAAATCGCAGATCGCCACCATTATTAGTGCTGAATGTTGTGGTGTTGCTCTATGGTAGAGCTTCCCTTGGACTGTTTCCTGTTTAGACGGGGGATACCCAGGGGACACCATATGTCATATCCGGGAGCATGATATGACCACTTCCTGTTTACCATACGAACGATTGTGTCATATCCGGACACATGCCGTTACCACTTCCGGTGTATCACAGTAACGCAAGTAACGAGACCTCCACGCTATGGAGGGGCGGTCCTCTAGATACACCTAGGATTAATGGTGTAAACTTGGGAGATGGTCCAATACGATGGCTTAATGTGAGTGCCGATGATGGAGCACCATGATCGAATGACGTGAGTGTCCTCTCAGTTTGTTGTGATGTTCACTCAATGCCAGCTATGGTTTTATGGGCTTGTATTGACCACCCTCTATGTATGCAATTGGTAGCAACGCTATTGCCTAGATTATCGATTGGTGGCCGCACGCGTTTGATGCTACTAGTACAGGCTATGAACGCCTGAAGTGACATTTTCGGGGATCTGATGGGAGTAACACCCTATCAGTTTCTAAATTAAAAAGGCTTTGTATTTTATAAGAGAATGTTAATAGATTAATGTGAATATGATCTGTTTACAACTTTGGGTCCCACCCATTAAGCTCTGCCCAATCACTGATGACCACTAAAGTAGAGGTGTGTGTCAGGAATAGTCCCTCCAGCGGGTGGCGCTGCGGCTCGGGGATTCTTTGGCTGCAATTCCAGTATCCACCAGCGAGTGTCTCCCAGCAATCAGAGGCCCATGAGTCACCACCTGATGCTCGTTACAGGAAGGATATTTAAACCCTGACTGCCATATGCATGACGCCTTGGTGTTTTGTCTCCATGTGCCTCTGAATCCTGTAGCCTGCAATCCGGAAATCCTGTATCCTGTATCCGCTCTGGAACCCCTGTCTGCAGCCTGATCTTCCCCCCGTGTTCTCCAGCATCTGCTCCCTGTGCCTGTCCTGTCCTGCTCTCTGCCCCCTCTGCTGATCTCCCGTGTATGACCCTGGCCTGGCTTCGTTTACGGTTTGGACATTCCCCTTTACCTATTTAGGCAGTTTCACTACTTTTTGTTATTTAGTTACATTTCATGGTTTGTTTATTAGATGTGCATTTTGATCACCATTTACCTTTCTTTTAATAAATCACTTTATTCACTTTACGTTGTGTCTGGTATTCTCTGTGCAGTTCACACATTTCTGGTCACACCAGTTGCTGACAGTGTGGCTCGTGAGAAGGGCGGAGTTTCTGAGGCGTGGTTCTTGTAGAGGATTGGCACTTCATTATAAAATAAGCGTAGTAAGAGCAGGCCACACATACCCCTGTCAATGTCCGTTGGGACGAAACGCGTCGGGTGAAGTGGACCTGCTCATTGTACACTACGCTTTTTACACAGTTCTATGGAATTCCTTATCGCTTGATTGACACTTTTAAAATGTAAGTGTGATACTTTTTTAATAAATTCATTACTGGTAACAGTATTACACTATGTAGACCTCTTTTTTTATTGAGGCATATTGCTATACGGTGGTACCGGAGTCTGGGATCTAGCTGTGGACCCTCAAAAGCTCCGGATAGACGGTTCGATTGGAACCACACAACATATTGTTGCTCGGTTGTACCGAAGTCTGGTATCCGGCTGTGGACCCTCGGGAGTTCCCGACAGACGGTGGGATTGGAACCACACGGCGAGGTCTAAAGGATGTCAGTTTAAGATCTACAATATGCACATTTTTCTTCTATCATTGGTAAGAGTACCTTTTACTCACTAGGTGGGAGTGCACAGCACATGATGCAATTTTCCACAAGATTCATGATCACTATATCGGGTGTTTTGATCAGATGGAAAACTAATATCTACTTATGTTTGGACTTTAATTATTTATCATTTTAAAATAATTTTTTCTTTTAATATATTCAATTTATTTATTCACTATTGTGATTATGACATTGCAACACATGCGGTGTTTTCTTTAGCGCTACACTTTTTAGTTCACGTTTACATGCACAAATTGGAAGTTTTGTTGTGTTAGCTGCTTTAGTTTTCTTTTCCCTTTTTAAGATAATACCTTCAGGTTAGCGCAATATTTTTCCTTACTGTTTGTACCTCCTGACTTCCTGTAATATTGCAGCTTTCCAACTGCTTCACACAGTGAGACATTATGGATGTGTTTGCATTTAGGTCTGCACGCATAGTTAATACAGATGGAGTTTTCTCCAGTGTTGACTCCGAATCTGAATTGAGCGGTATGTTTTTAAGACTTAAAAATCTTATGACATCGGAATTGCACTTGGAGTGGGATATCGCATTCCTTGAGTAATATGTGAGTGAGAAAATGGTACCCCGAGGGCTTAGGTGGGATGTCCACCCCCAACAGGGTGACCCCGATGTAGATTCATGGTTTCAATATTTTAATGAAGCTGGTTTAAAGTTTCTTAGCTTTTTAATAGATCGTAAACGATATAGGCTTAATACCATCAATGTAGAGATAGAAGATCTCCAATCTAAATTAAAACCCTTTACGGGAACTGCGGAGTATATTTCATTATCTAATACCCTTAAGAACAATCTTGTCAAAGAGGAATCTGATCAAAAAGTCAAAAAGCATAAAAAATATGTGAGAGACACTAATGACTACAAAAACAAAATTATATTTTCCTGGCAGAAAAACCTTGACCCAGAGATTAAAACTGATGGTATGGAGGTCTCCGGTCCAGTAGAGGGTATAAGGGATGCAGTGGTGGCTTCTACATCAGCCCCACCGCCACCCCCTCCCCCTACAAATAAGAACACTCAAAAGAAAAAACAAGTGGAGGTAGATGTTGGTTTTGGTAAGGATAGACCAACCCATTATCCTCAAACCCATACCCCAAACCGCAGGGGGAGGGGACAATATAGAGGGAGGGGTCATCAAAACTATGGGCCCCACCCCTACCATCCGGATAGAGCTAGGGGGGCATATAATATGTCATATTCTAGAGAGAGGGATTATTGGTCTCCACCGAGATATGTAAATAGGGATTCTTCTTATGGGCAACGATCCTACAATTATAATTATGGACCGGTTAGATCACCTATTTATACTAATAATAGGTTTAGCCCAATTAGAAATTTTGGGTCTAGAATAAGGTCTGATGTAGCTGAAGACTTAGTGCATTCACCGTACAGCTATGATCAGAATAAACCTTACCCTTCTCGGGATTGGGGTTTTCCCAGAGGAGGCCCGCAACCAGGAGGAGGGGGAAACCAAAGAGAGGGACCAGAGGGGGGTGGCGAACGCAGAGGAAAAAGGCCAAGGCCCAATTAGGCCAAGGCATCTTTAACCTCAGCCAAACCACCCTCTCTGAAAATGAAAAACTGTTCTTGATAAAGGACTTAAGTTTGTTCCTACTAGACACATCAATAAGTTTAATACGTTTATTGATATCCAAAAGTATATCCGCAAAATAAATATACAGAGATATCTAGTATCAAACCCTGTTAGAACTATTTCAGCAAATCCTCAAGATGGAGTGGTTCATTCAGGCTTCTCGAATCCATCACTATTTAATCCCTCAGTTCCTGTCGCACCTGCTGTCAAAATGTTCAAAGATATGGTAATTAGAGATCTTGAAACTATCAAACCAAAAAATAATAGAACACAAGGCTATATCAGTACAGGTTTAAAAAGTCTATGCCAAAGGAAAGACCTGGTTATCCGCCCTGCGGATAAGGGCGGAGGCATTGTGGTTTTGGATAAGTCCGCATACCATACCGAAATGCTAAAAATTCTGGGTGATACCAGCACTTATTGCCGCCTCTCTAGTGATCCGACGTCCAAATACAAAAAGGAGTTAACATCATTACTTAACAAGGGATTACATCTAAACATCTTGAACAAAAAAGAAAGGGCATATCTGCTACCTTTAGCTCCCCGTATCCCGGTACTGTATTGCCTCCCAAAGGTACACAAGGATCCGGTTAACCCACCCGGCCGCCCGATCGTTAGTGGGATTGACTCCCTGACGTCACGTATCGGCCGGTATGTTGACAAATACTTGCAACCATTAGTTGTCAATACTCCAGCATATTTTAAAGTACCAAAGCCACACTTAAGTTACTTCAAAAAGTGACAATTACTGAAAATACATGGATGGCCACAGCTGATGTGGCATCCCTGTATTCTATCATCCCTCACAATTTGGGTTTGGCGGCAGCCAGATATTATCTAGCTAAGGACGCATCCATAGCCCCAGTCCAACAAGAATTTGTTCTGGAGTTACTAGAATTCGCCATGGTCCATAATTATCTGTGGTATGACGGAGAATTCTATCTTCAAGTCAAGGGAGTGGCCATGGGGGCTAAATTTGTCCCCAGTTTGGCCAATCTCTTCATGGCCAAGTGGGAGGAGGACGTCGTCTATGCTTTGGACAGATCTGAACTGGTCCTTTGGGCCAGATACATAGACGACGTCCTCCTCCTTTGGCAAGGTGAGGGTAATGCTTTGACGGAGTTCTTTGAATCGCTCAATATGAACACCCGAGGTATTACCCTTTCACTTACGGTTAGTCAGACCAATGTGGTATTTCTTGACCTGGTCATCTCTATACAGGGTGGGTCAATTAGTACTAGGACACATTTCAAGGTCACTGACCGTAACGGTTATATACCGTTAGATAGTTGTCATCATAAGCCTTGGCTTAGATCCGTTCCCCACAGCCAGATGGTCAGGTTAAGACGCAACTGCACTCACCTATCTGATTTTTTAACACAGGCCCAACATTTGAAATCAAGGTTTGTTGCCAAAGGGTACGATCCTAAAACCATTGAATTGGAGATTAATAGAGCCTGTACACTGGATAGGAGTATGTTATTGGGGGATAGAAATGCTCCAGTACAATCTCAATCCCAACAAGAGGAGTTTAAATGGGCCTTTTTTACGACGTTTTTTAATGAATATAAAGCTATTCAATATTCCTTTAGAAAGCATTGGGATATTCTCAGAAGTGATCCTGTTTTGAAATCACTTCTTCCAGAGACAGCTAAAATCATTTATAGGGGAGCCTCTTCCATCAGGAATGAGGTGGCCCCCAATGTGATTAACCCTCCTGAGAAACCCTCTTTTTTTAGAGAGTTGAAAGGCTACTTTCCATGCAGGAAATGTAGAACATGCCAAGTAAACTCAAGTAGAATCAGAAGGATGGAATCTTTTACATCTACAGTTACTGGCCGCACTTACCCTGTGAAACATTTTACCACCTGCTCTACCAAAAACGTGGTCTATATGATCACGTGTCCATGCAAAAAGCAATATATCGGCCGCACGACCCGTCCTTTCCATATCAGAGCCAGTGAACATATCACGGGTATAGTGAAGGGGTCAACAAAACATACAGTGCCAAAACATTACTTAAAACATCATGGTAGAGATTTATCAGGTACCACGTTTGCCATTATAGACAAGTTTGAAGTCCCATGGAGGGGAGGTGCTAGAACCAGAGGTCTGTCCAAACTAGAAACTTTTTGGATTTATGAATTAAAGAGTTATTGGCCGCTGGGGATTAATGTTGAATGGGATATTAACTCCTTTATCAACCAGGCCTGAGTTTAATATCCCTACTGGTCGATGTACAGTAACGGGTTATGTTTAATGATTAATAATCTTATTTAGATATACAGCAGGTGCGCTAATATTAAATGATATATTTATATTTATATTTTTATTATTTATTTTCGTGGTATTTTCAGTGAGAATGTTTGTTTTTTTCCCATAATGTCACTTCCGGGTTCCGGTCAGCACTTTATTTGGAATTACATTGCTAATTTCGGTGTGCGTTTTTTGGTTTTGCCTGAGACGCTCTTTACCGATGTTTTCTTTCTATGTATGGTCATTGTGCGCTGAATGTTGTGGTGTTGCTCTATGGTAGAGCTTCCCTTGGACTGTTTCCTGTTTAGACGGGGGATACCCAGGGGACACCATATGTCATATCCGGGCGCATGATATGACCACTTCCTGTTTACCGTACGAACGATTGTGTCATATCCGGACACATGTCTTTACCACTTCCGGTGTATCACAGTAACGCAAGTAACGAGACCTCCACACTATGGAGGGGCGGTCCTCTGGATACACCTAGGATTAATGGTGTAAACTTGGGAGATGGTCCAATACGATGGCTTAATGTGATTGCCGATGATGGAGCACCATGATCGAATGACGTGAGTGTCCTCTCAGTTTGTTGTGATGTTCACTCAATGCCAGCTATCGTTTTATGGGCTTGTATTGACCACCCTCTATGTATGCAATTGGTAGCAACACTATTGCCTAGATTATCGATTGGTGGCCGCACGCGTTTGATGCTACTAGTACAGGCTATGAACGCCTGAAGTGACATTTTCGGGGATCTGATGGGAGTAACACCCTATCAGTTTCTAAATTAAAAAGGCTTTGTATTTTATAAGAGAATGTTAATAGATTAATGTGAATATGATCTGTTTACAACTTTGGGTCCCACCCATTAAGCTCTGCCCAATCACTGATGACCACTAAAGTAGAGGTGTGGCTCGTGAGAAGGGCGGAGTTTCTGAGGCGTGGTTCTTGTAGAGGATTGGCACTTCATTATAAAATAAGCGTAGTAAGAGCAGGCCACACATACCCCTGTCGATGTCCGTTGGGACGAAACGCGTCGGATGAAGTGGACCTGCTCATTGTACACTACGCTTTTTACACAGTTCTATGGAATTCCTTATCGCTTGATTGACACTTTTAAAATGTAAGTGTGATACTTTTTTAATAAATTCATTACAGGTAACAGTATTACACTATGTAGACCTCTTTTTTTATTGAGGCATATTGCTGTACGGTGGTACCGGAGTCTGGGATCTAGCTGTGGACCCTCAAAAGCTCCGGATAGACGGTTCAATTGGAACCACACAACATATTGTTGCTCGCCTTTACACTACTGCAGGGAAGTAACAGATCCCCTTGTCAGTCTTTTGTGATCCACTCAGCTGTCCCCCTATTATTTGCCTCTCGAATCCCCCCTCTGCTACCCCCGTTCTCTTGTTCCCTCCTGGAGCTCCATCTGATCCCTCTTGCTCCTCATTAAGGAAGCTTCACCTCAGGAACTTTCCCCATGTATGCTACAGCTGTTAAGAGGGACATATCCAAGCACCCAGACTTCGGGGACTGGACCACGTTGAATTGCCCTCTTCCCCCTGCATCTCGGCCGGATCACAGGGATAATTCGGAGGACATGGAAGCAGGGGCCAAGGGGGGCTCACAAATCATTAGTAGCCATGGACCCCCTGTTCCTGAGCCCAACAACCTCCAGACTTTATCACAGCCTCGACGGTTTCCCTTCTGGAGAGGACTCTAGATGAGATGTTTGCTTCTCCCGCTGGAGCCCAGGCTCCTGTCCCGGACTCCCCGAATACCTTGAGGTCATCCACTCCTACTCTAAACTCCAACTTGTGGTTCATTATGGAAACCTTCTCCAAAATGCTTTCCAAGGGTCTGGCGCAGACTGCCTCTCAAATCACTTCTACCATACAATCTGATCTCCAAAATTTGGGGTCCAGGATTGAGGCCATCGAACAAAAAACTGATCAAACTATTTCCAGGGCGAACCAAAATACATCGCGCATCCAGGACCTTTAGGACCAATTGGACTCAGCCCTATCCAAGATTGAGGATCTTGAGAACCATTCTCGGAGATACAATTTTAGAATCCGGGGGCTCCCGGAATCCATCACGGATGTGTCGGGTGCAGTCTGATCTTTCATTAAGGACCTAGTCCCTACTATCCCTGAGCATAGGATTGAACTTGATAGGGCCCACAGGGCCCTCCGGGGCCCCTCGCTCGGATGGCCTCCCCAGGGACGTCATGGTCAAGCCCCACTTTTTTGCAGTCAAGGAGGAGATCATGAGACTGTCCAGAGACTCTCCCCAACTCTCGTTCCAGGGTCATTCAATCCAAGTGTTTGCTGATATCTCCCCGGCCACCATCTAGAAGCGGAGATCCTTGAGGCCCCTTCTCGATGTTCTGGCCCAAAAATACATCAAATACTGGTGGTCCTTCCCTTTTCGCCTTTCATTCTCATACAAGGGCAAAAAATATGGCTTCAGTACTTTCCAGGAGGGAGAGCATCTTCTAATCATGAACTTTATTTCCCTGGAGTCTTCTTCTGCCCTTCTCTCCAGGGGGGTTCTTCCAAGCGTCCTTCTCCTCAGAATCCTATCCCCCCGGTGTGGAAGAATCCCCAATTCAAGAGGGCTAAGGATTCACATCCCCCTTGGTAGAAAGTAGTGCGGCATGGGTTTCTGTTCCTTGCTTGTCTTGACCGGACTAAGATCGAAGGGTCTTCCTTTTGATGTTTTGGAACTGACTTTTGACAAAATACTTAGTGTGGCTCTGATACGTTTTTGGTACAGGGGCTTACCTCCACGCCTGGTGGGGGGCTCCTGCGGGGCTCGGGGGGGGGTCCTTGGGTTGTCTGTGGCTCTTGGGTTTGGTAATACTCCACCCAGCTCCTCGGCTTGTTTGGGGTGGTTTGAGTGGGATGGGGTCGGATCTGGGAGGGGCCGCAGGAGCCCTCGGGGATCCATTGGGGCTCCAATTGTCTTGGGTGCTTGGTTCTCATTGCAAGTTAATGTTTTACTTTTTGATTATGTGCCAGTTCTATTAGTGCTTTATCTGGGCTCTTGAAGACATAGAGGGGTTATGTTATATATTGGGCTGTGTTGGGGCGGAGCGGTGGGCGTGCTCCTCCCTCTGCTCTTGGGCACCACAGAATGGTTCTTCCAGGAGCGTAAGTGACTCTGCCAGTTTGGCAGATGTGTTTAGGAAGCCCTGGAAGAATGGGGGCAAACGTTCTGACCTCCTTCTCCCGGACTTGGAGGGGCCAGACGGTGTGCGTCTGTCCCCTCCTTCCTTTGTATTTTCTGATTTATGTTCTCTTTTTTCTCTCTTCTTTCTTCTCAAGAGGTGTAAGAAGTTCTCGGGTGCTTCTTCTATAGATGATGGAGTTCTTCCTCTACCCTGTACAGGGAAGGGTGAGTCCAACCACAGTGATGCATATAGCCCCCCGAAGTCACCATGACACGCGTTCCTATCGCTCCAGTACTGTTAAAATTAGCGTCCCACAATATACAAGGTTTAAATCCCCCATTAAAATTTAGGAAATACTTCCAGGCCACCCATTCACAACATTTGGATGTCCTTCTCTTACAGGAAACCCACTTCCTCAACCATTTTAATCCGAAATATATCCATGCAAAATATCCTCAGTTCTTCCTGGCAAGTGCCCCAGATAAAATGAGAGGGGTGGGAATTTTTTTCTCCAAGGGAGCTGGGTTTCAATCCCGACAGGTAATCCATGACCCAGAGGGTAGATTCATTCTCTTGGTCGGGGAACTAGGGGGTCATTTAATTACACTCATCTCTTACTATGCCCCTAACAAAGGTCAGGTCCAATTTTTTCGATCCATGCTGGACTCCTTTTCCCCCCACTTTGAGGGGACTGTGATTCTGGGGGGGGGATTCTAGCACAGCTTTAGACCACATGTTAGATAAATCAGGGAATGCCCAATCTCGCCTCCTGCAGCCCCCGAAATGGAGCCTGAGGATTGCTAAGCTCCTTCACTCACTAGGCCTAGTTGATGTATGGAGGGAATGCAACCCGAATACGAGAGACTATACACATTACTCGGCTCCCCATAAATTCTTTGCCAGGATTGATCATTTTTTTTGGGGCTTCCTTAATTCCCCTAGTGTCCAAATCATTCATCAGGGACTCCCCCCTATCCGACCACTCTATGGTAGTTGTCTACTCCCAGCTTGAGGTGGTTGCAGGGCAAAGACCACTCTGGCGTCTGAGAGAATCCATCTTCAATAACCCTGTCCATTGCACAATGCTAGGGGAGGATCTCAAAGACTACTTTAAGTTGAATTTGAGTCCTGAAATCTCACCTATGATCCTTTGGGCTGCGCACAATACAGTAATAAAGGGTAAGATAATGGATCTCTCCGCTAAGCTTAAGAAGGAAAGGAAAAAATGACCTAGACAGGCTTGAGCGAGACTTCTACAAACTTGCCAAGGCTCACAAAAAAAACCCGTCCCTACTTTTGCGTTCCCAGCTTGAAGCAGTTAGGACTGCCTGGAACCTGGCCTTGACTACCCAAGCGGAGAAGCAGATTCAATGGACTAATGCCCACTTTTACTCTCAGAAAGACCACATAGGCCCCAAACTAGCCTCTAGGCTTTCCCCGAAATATCGTTCTTTCACTTTTCCTAAAGTGAGAGACTCCTCGGGGATCCTCACCCAAAACCCCCTCAAGGTCATGGCAACCTTCCATGACTTTTATGCCAAGCTATATAGGTCTGGGGTCTCGGAGTCCTCGCCTCCTCGACTCTCCTTCTTGGACAAGATGCCCCTGCCTGTCTTAAAAAGGGAACATAGTCTTGCATTGGAGGACCCCATCTCGGAGACTGAAGTATTGTAGGTTATTAAACATCTCAAGAGGAGATCAGCCCCTGGCCTGGATGGGCTCTCCACTGGATACTATACACAGTTTGGGCACATCCTGGCTCCTCACCTGACAAACTTTTTCAACTCTCTTCAAGAGGGAATAATCGTTAATGAAGACCTCAACTCGGCCAATATTTCAGTCATTCCGAAACCTGGCAAGGACCCCTCAGAGGTGGGCAATTACAGGCCTATCTCTTTAATTAATAATGACCTTAAAGTTCTCACCAAGATACTAGCCAATAGACTGTCCGCCTTCATAGGGAACTATATTCACAGGGATCAGGTAGGCTTCATCCCCGGGAGACAGGGCCCCAATCAGATCAGCAGAGCGGTGGATCTCATCTCAATCCTTAGATCTGGGTGGGACAGGAGTCCCCCGCAGGAGGGTTTTGTGCTATCCGTATCTAAAAAAGCATTCGATACGGTTGAATGGTCCTGGGGCGAATGGTTTTGGGGCGATGGGGGTTCGGTCCCAGATTTTTACAGGTTATTAAAGCCCTATACTCCAACCCTAGAGCAAGCATTAAGCTTCACAACTACCTCTCTGACCGATTCTCCATTCATAGAGGCACAAGGCAGGGCTGCCCCCTTTCCCCTCTGATTTTTGCCATCGCTATCAAGACCCTAGCCATCGCTATCGGAACATTCGGATATAAGGGGGGTGAGATGTGGTCCACACATGTACAAATGTGCCTTAATCGCAGATGACCTGTTGTTGTTCGTCTCCTCCCCCCTTCTTTCGGTCCCCAGCTTCCTTCAGTTATTACAAGAGTTTGGTAAGGCCTTGGGTTTAAAAGTTAACATGGCTAAATCTGTCGCCCTCAACATCAACATCCCGGAGACAGTCATTCAGCAGTTCCAGGATCGGTTCCACTTCGCTTGGCAACCGGATCACATCCCCTACCTAGGGGTTCATCTAGCAGCAAGTATAGACCGGTTATATAGCATCAACTTAAATAGCTTACAGATGATCTTACTGAGTGGAAGAAGTTGGGCCTTTCATGGCTAGGTAGGGTGAACTCCGTTAAGATGACCCTCCTGCCAAGGATTTTTTATTTATTTAGAACCCTTCCTGTCCCGATTAACAAACCACAGTTGCACAAACTGCAATCTCAAATCACAAAATTCATTTGGGGTAACAAAGGCTACAGGTGCCCGGCGGAAGTTCTCTTTAGATTTAGAAACCAGTGAGGGCTGGGGGTCCCTAATCTATGGAAGTACTACCAGGCAGCCCAACTAGCACAATTTTCCATCATTTATGCTCAATCCAATTGACCAGACTGGGTTGCGATTGAGAGACAGGCGGTACCCCTTAACACCCTGGACTATTTAGTATGGACGCCCTCCAAATCCAGACCCTCAATTCTTTCTCCTACGCTGTCACATTCAATGTGGCTCTGTGACTCCCTATTCAGATCCTCTAACCTGGCCTCACCCCTCTGCCCCTTGCAGCATGTGTTTAGCCATTCTCGGTTCCCCCCAGGACAAGACACCCACTCCTTTGAATGGTGGACCAATAAAGGCCTATACAGAATAGGTCATTTTCTCTCTCTCTCGGGTCCTATAACCCTGAAGCATTGTATTGACAACTTAGTAATGCCCCCTAGTGAGCAGTTCCATTTCCAACAAATCCATCATTTCATAGCTTCGGTTCGGAAATCCGCTCTGATCTTAGAGCCCATTACCCCATATGAGCAATGGTACTCAGATATATCAAACCAAAAAGGGGGTATCTCCTTGATATATGCATCACTGTTGGATCAACCAGAGAAACCTCCGTATGCTAGAGGCTGGGAGGGGGAGCTGGGCATGTCCTGGGATGCAGATAAGGGGTATTCTCTTTTTTTGAATTCCTTCAAAGGAATAGTTAACATTCCACTGATGGAGGCTATAGTGAAGGTGATGTTGCGCTGGTACCTGGTCCCGACTAGACTCTCAGTTATGTTCCCAGGCCCCCCCCCCTTTGCTTTAGAGGCTGTGGCCCCGGGGCTCATACCTCCATACATGTTTGGAGTGTCCCAACATCAGGGGCTTTTGGAATAAGATTTTCGGGATCCTAAGGAAGATTACAGGCCAGGCAATCCAGCAAAACCCTCAAGTTGCCTTGTTGAATGTTAGACCGGATAGTCTCTCCAGGTCCTTTTTCAAACTAACTCATTTTATTCTTTTGGGGGCTAAGCTCACATTGGCAAGGGCCTGGAAGAGACCTTTGGCCTCCTTCGGCGCTGCTAAGAGAAAAATCACATAGATTATGACCCAGGAAAAATTTGTATTATACTTCAGTACACATCAGGTAAATTTGACAAAATTTGGGACCCCTGGAGGTCCTACCCGAGTGAAATGTATTCTTCTTGGTTAGACAAGGCCTCCCTGGAACCTCTCTCTTCTCTCGTTTCCTTCTTTTCTGACTTTCTCTTCTGTCCTCTCTTAGTGCTCTCCATTTGTTTAGTTTTATTGTCTTATCTCTAGCTGATCTTATAGGGAAGGGGCCTCCTTAGGTG
Source organism: Glandirana rugosa (assembly GCA_018402905.1). Classification (NCBI taxonomy): domain Eukaryota; kingdom Metazoa; phylum Chordata; class Amphibia; order Anura; family Ranidae; genus Glandirana; species Glandirana rugosa. Next base: position 147,777 of record BLSH010305991.1, on the reverse strand, counting down.
GGGTGGTTCCAAGAGTACTATATATTGACCTGTTTAATATTGTTTCTCCTTTTATATTGTAGTCTGTTAGATGTTGTGCGGGCGAGCGGGTCTACAGCCACCTCTTCATCCTGGCACAGCTTACTCCCAGATGGGGTGCCAGGTGGGAGTTTAGGGGTTGGCTCAGCTTGCCCCCATATTGTGTTGCCATTCCTCATACAATTAAACGTGTAGCTATGTACTTGATTTTGTGCTATTATGCCTTATATACCTCTGGTAAGGCCTTCCCTTACTTTCTGTATGATGTTTCTTTTGTATTTTCTTTTGGAAATTCAATATATATATTTAAAGCGTCGCCTATGGAAATTTTTAAGTACCGGACTTTGTCGCTATTCCGCGAGTGCACGCAATTTTCAACCGTGTCATGTATGGTATCTATTTACTCGACGTAACATCCTCTTTCACAATATACAAAAAAATTGGGCTAACTTTACGGTGTCTTATTTTTTAACTCAAAAAAGTTAAATTTTCCAAAAAAATTTTGCTTGAAAGACCGCTGCGCAAATACATTGTGACAAAAAGTATTGCAACAATCTCCATTTTATTCTCTAGGGTGTTTGAAAAAAGTATATATATAATGTTTGGGGTTTCTAAGTAATTTTCTAGCAAAAAAAAATGTTTTTAGCTTGTAACCAACAAATGTAAAAAAAGGGGTCGGGTTGGTAAGTGGTTAATTAGCTTTGTTGCCCTTCTCTGAACCCTTTTTAGTTCAAGGACATCCTTTCTGAGGACTGGTGCCCAGAACTTGATGGCACACTCCAGGTGCGTCCTCACCAGAGACTTGTATAGTGGGAGAATTATTGATTTATCCCTGGAGTTGATCCCTTTCTTGATGCATGCCAACATTTTGTTTGCTTTGGTTGCCACAGCTTGGCATTGCATGCCATTGCTGAACCTGTCCTCTACTAGAATCCCTAGGTCCTTTTCCATCCTAGAATCCCCCAGAGGCTCCCCCGTAGTGAGTCATTTGCATTCATATTCTTGGTACCCAAATGCATATTTTTACATTTTTCTACATTAAACCTCATTTTCCACTTATCTGCCCACCCCATTCATTTGTTTAGATCTTCTTGCAAGGTTTCCACATTTCAATTATTGCCCTGCTTGGTTTGGTATCATCCGCAAATATTGAAATTGAGCTGTTAACTCCATCCTCCAGATCATTTGTGAATAAATTGAATAGAATTGGTCCCAGGACAGATCCCTTATATATGGGTGCTACATTGGCTTTTTTCCAATCAGCTGGTATCATACCAGTCAGTAGACTGTTCATAAAAATTAGGTACAATGGTCTGGCAATTTCTTGACTGAGTTCCTCTTGCACCCTCGGGTGCAAGCCATCTGGTCCCAGTGACTTATTAACGTTACGTTTTTCAAGCCTATTCCTAATTTTATCCATGATGTCCTGTGAACACCAATTTAAAGAGGAGCTGCACGTCCTGGGGGATAGGATTGACCAGATTGAGTCCTCCCTGGGTGAATACACCTCATCATACAACACTATGGTTAATGCTCATGCTGTCCACTCAGAAGAAATTGCATGGTTGGAGAATAAAGTAGACGACCTAGAAGATAGGTCCAGGTGGAATAACATTAAAATCAGGGACATCCCTGAGTCAGTGCCAAACTCCCAGCTGCAGCACCTTTTCTCTACCCTGGCACCATCCCTGACAGTTCCAGAAACATATCAGTTAAAAATAACATCTTAAAAGCAAACCTTCAAGATAGACACCAGATGCTGCAGTGCAAATGGCCTTGAGATCAACATATAAGGGTCGACATGTTTCACAAGAAAATCTGCTTCATCAGGACTAGTGATGAGCCGAACACCCTCCCGGTTCGGTTTGCACCTGAACATGCGAACAGACAAAAAGTTCAGGGCGAACATCCGAACACTATTAAAGTCTATGGGACGAGAACATGAAAAATCAAAAGCGCTAATTTTAAAAGCTTATATGCAAAGTTATTGCCCTAAAAAGTGTATGGGGACCCGGGTCCTGCCCTAGGGGACATGTATCAATAAAAAAAAGTTTTTAAATCAATCGTTTTTTCAGGAGCAGTGATTTTAATAATGCCTAAAGTGAAAAAAAAAAGAAAAATTCCTTTAAATATTGTGCCTGGGGGAGTGTCCTTATTCTGTGTATAAAATGGTGCATCTCTGTGAGGTGTAGAACATAGCCAGAGCAAAATTACTTTTCCATAGGAAAAATTGTCATTTAAAATTGTGGCTGTAAGGTATTGCTGGTTCCCGGCAATATACAAAAAATTGCTGGAAAAAAGTGTGTGGGGTCCCCCCCCCAGTCCAAACCAGGCTCTTCAGGTCTGGTTTGGATATTAAGGGGACCCAGTGCCAAATTTTTTTTAAAAATTGACATGGGGGTCCCCCTAAAATCCAAACCAGACCCTTATCCGAGCATGCAGCCCTGGCCAGTTAGGATGGGGGGGACGAGCAAGCGCCCCCCTCCTGAACCTTACCAGGCTACATGCCCTAAACATGGGGAGTATGGGTGCTTTGGGGAGGGGGGCTCTGCCCCCCCACCTCAAAACACTTTGTCCCCATGTTGGGGACAAGAGCCTATTCCCCACAAGCCTGGCCGGTGCTTGTGGGGGTCTGCGGGCAGGGTGGCTTATCGGAATCTGGAAGCCCCCATTAATAAGGGGGCCCCCAGATCCCGTCCCCCATGTGAATAGGTTTGGGGTACATTGTACCCCTACCTATTCACCAACAAAGGAGTGTAGTGTAAAAAAAAACAAGAGGCAGTTTTTGACAAGTCCTTTATCTTGTAAAATAGCTCTTTCTTCTTTCTTCCTCTATCTTCTACTGGCCCGGTCCTTCTTCTGGTCTTCTGCTTCTTCTTTTAGTCTTCTTGCTTCCTCTCTTCATCTTCATCTTCTTCCTTCTTTCGCCAACGCTCTCTCCGCTGCTGCAGCCCGGCTCCTGCACGTCTTGCAGAATGGGCGGTCTTCACGATGACAGTTCTTTTATAAGAAGGGGCGGGGCCACCTGGTGATGTATATGGGTGAACCACCCTTTCTGACATCACATGACATCAGAAGGGGGTGGATTCACTCAGTTATGTCACTGGGTGGCCCTGCCCCTTCTTTTAAAAGTACTGTCATCATGAAGACCACCCATTCTGCAAGACGTGCAGGGGCCAAGCTGCAGCCAGTGGAGAGAGCAGGAGCAGTGAAATATGAAAGAAGATGAAGATGAAGATTGAGGATTGAAGATGAAGATAGGAAACAAGAAGACTAAAAGAAGAAGACTAGAAGAAGGATCGGGCCAGGAGAAGATGGAGTAAGAAAGAAGAAAGAAGAAAGAGCTATTTTACAAAATAAAGGACTGCCTCTTTTTTTTTACACTACACTCCTTTTTTGGTGAATGGGTAGGGGTACAATGTACCCCAAACCTATTCACATAGGGGGGTTGGGATCTGGGGATCCCCTTATTAAAGGGGGCTTCCAGATTCTGATAAGCCCCCTGCCCGGCAAGGTGCTTTGGGGGCAACCTCAAAGCATCCTCCCCATGTTGAGGGCATGTGGCCTGGTATGGTTCGGCTCACTTGTCCCCACCCCCTCCTGCCATGCCAGGGCTGCGTGCTCGGATAAGGGTCTGGTTTGGATTTTGGGGGGATCCCATGCCATTTTTTTTAAATTTGGCACAGGGTTCCCCTTAAAATCCATATCAGACCTTAAAGGTCTGGTTTGGATTTTGGAGGGAACCGCACGTCATTTTTTTTTAAAATTCTGGCACGGGGTTCCCCTTAAATTCCATACCAAACCTGAAGGGCCTGATTTGGATTTTGGGGGAACAGCACGTCATTTTTTTTTTAAATTTTGGCATTGCTGTTGTAAATTAGTTCAAAAATTGTGATAAAATCCCCCAGTCAAACAGGTGGCGAAAAATTGGGCCTTGGGTGCTGACGTTGACAGAACACTGTAACCCCTTGCAGGTACTCTTATTGGACAGAGGAACTGGGCCTGATGATGTAAATTAGTTTACAAATTCTGATGAAAGCCCCCAGTCAAACAGGTGGCCAAAAACTGGGCCTTGGTTGTTGGCGGTGCCAGAACACTGTAACCCCTTGCAGTTACTCTTGTTGGACTGAGGAACTGGGCCTGCTGTTGTAAATTAGTTTACAAATTCTGACAAAAGCCCCCAGTCAAACAGGTGGCCAAAAATTGGGCCTTGGTTGTTGGCGGTGCCAGAACACTGTAACCCCTTGCAGTTACTCTTGTTGGACAGAGGAACTGGGCCTGATGTAAATTAGTTTACAAATTGCTATGAAATCCCCCAGTCAAACAGGTGGCCAAAAATTGGGCCTTGGTTGTTGGCGGTGCCAGAACACTGTAACCCCTGCAGTTACTCTTGTTGGACGGAGGAAATGGGCCTGATGTAAAATAGTTTACAAATTCTGGCAAAAGCCCCCAGTCAAACAGGTGGCCAAAAATTAGGCCTTGGTTGTTGGCGGTGCCAGAACACTGTAACCCCTGCAGTTACTCTTGTTGGACGGAGGAACTGGGCCTGATGTTGTAAATTAGTTTACAAATTCTGGCAAAAGCCCCCAGTCAAACAGGTGGCCAAAAATTGGGCCTTGGTTGTTGGCGGGGCCAGAACACTGTAACCCCTTGCAGTTACTCTTGTTGGACGGAGGAACTGGGCCTGATGTTGTAAATTAGTTTACACATTCTGATGAAAGCCCCCAGTCAAACAGGTGGCCAAAAATTGGGCCTTGGGTGTTGGCAGTGCCCGAACACTGTGACCCCTTGCAGTTACTCTTGTTGGACGCAGGAAAGGGACCCGCTGTTATAAATTAGTTTAACCACTTAAGCCCCGGAGCCCTTTTTTACACTTGTTCTTTAAAAGTTAAAATCATTTTTTTTGCTAGAAAATTACTTAGAACCCCCAAACATTTTTTTTTCAAACACCCTAGAGAATAAAATGGCAATTGTTGCAATACTATTTGTCAAACGGTATTTGCGCAGCGGTCTTTCAAGCGCAATTTTTTTGGAAAAAAAATCACTTTTTTGAGTTAAAAAATAAGAAAAAACAGTAAAGTTAGCCCAATTTTTTTGTATATTGTGAAAGAGGATGTTACGCCAAGTAAATAGATACCATACATGTTAGGGTTAAAAATTGCGCACACTTGCGGAATGGCGACAAACTCTTTAAAAATCTCCATGGGCGACACTTTAAACATTTTTTATGGTTACCTGGTTAGAGGTGCAGAGGAGGTCTTTTGCTAGAATGACTGCTCACACTCTGGCGATCACGGCGATACCTCACATGTGGGGTTTGAACACAGTTTTTCATATGCGGGTGTGACTTACATATGCGTATTCTTTGCTGCGCAAGTTCACCGTTACGGTGGCGCTTTAAAATTTTGTTTTACTTCATTTTTTTTTTATTTTATTTATTTTAACAATGTTTAAAAAAAATCTGATCACTTTTATTGCAATCACAAGGAATGTGATAGTAATATATGGTGACAGGTACTCTTTATGGAGGGATGGGGGGGTCTAAAAGACTCCCCATCCCTCCTTTGCACTTCACAGTATTCACATTGCCAAAAAAGGTGATTCTGATTACTGTCATTTTTTAAAACCGGCGCCGTTTGCCGCTGAGTAAACTGGAAGTGATGTTCTGATGTTGCTTCCGGAAATGTACAAAGGAGTCCCGATTGAAGCCAATTTCGGCTTCCACAGGGACTCCACACAGAGGCCAGAGGTGGCCCCTCCCGCTCCCTGGGATAAAGACCGAGTGGCTTCCTTGCTGAATCAGCCATTATCACTGGATAGCCGGCCGCCTACTCAAAAAAACTGTACTGGGGTATAGCCTGTAGCTGCAGACTATACTGCGATACATCCACTTAAAGCTGCTGCCGTTTATGAATGGTGATTCGCGTTAAGTGGTTAAAAATTGTGATGACATGCCCCAGTCAAACAGGTGGTGAAAAATTGGGCCTTGGGTGTTGTCGGGGCCAGAACACAATAAAACCCCTTGCAGTTACTTTTGTTGGGCGTAGGAACGGGCCATGCTGTTGTAAATTAGTGTAACCACTTAGCGCGAATTGCTGTTTATAAATGGTGGCTGCTTTAAGTGGAAGTATCGGGGTATAGTCTGCAGCTACAGGCTATACCCTGGTACCGTTTTTTTAGAGCAGGCGGCCGGCTATCCGTTTATAACAGCCGATCTGGCTCGGGAGATGCTCAGTCATTATCCCTGGCAGCGGGAGGGGACATCCCCCCATCCGCCACCCTCTGCCACTCTTCTCTGGCCTCCCGTCCCACCGGGAGACTGGAGCTCCCATCTGGCAATCCGCCGGCTGTGTGGAGTCTCTGTGGAAGCCGGTATCAGCTTCGCTCGGGACTCCTTTCTACATTTCCGGAAGAAACGTTACGACATCACTTCGGGTTTACTCGGAGGCTAAGGGCGCCGGTTTTAAAAAAATGACAATATTCAGAATCACTGTTTTTGGTGATCTGAATACTGTGAAGTGTAAAGGAGGGATGGGGGGGTCTTTTAGACCCCCCATCCTTCCATAAAGAGTACCTGTCACCATATATTACTATCACAAGGGATCTTTACATTCCTTGTGATAGCAATAAAAGTGATCAGATTTTTTTGTAAAGGAACAGTGTTAAAAGCAAAAATTTAATAAAAAAAAAAAAATTAAAGTGCCACCATCCCTGCGAGCTTGTGCAGCAAAAAAACGCATACGTAAGTTGTGCCCGCATATGAAAACGGTGTTCAAACCACACATATGAGGTATCGCCACGATCGCCAGAGTGTGAACAATAATTCTAGCAAAAGACCTCCTCTGCACCTCTAACCTGGTAACTGTTAAACATTTTTAAAGCTTCGTCTATGGAGATTTTTAAATACCGGAGTTTGTCGTCATTCCGCAAGTGTGCGCAATTTTCAACCGTGTCATGTATGGTATCTCTTTACTCGGCGTAACATCCTCTTTCACAATATACAAAAAATTGGGCTAACTTTACTGTTGTCTTATTTTTTAACTCAAAAAAGTGATTTTTTTTTCCAAATAAAAAAGGCGCTTGAAAGACCGCTGCACAAATACCGTGTGACAAAAAGTATTGCAATGATTGCCATTTTATTCTCTAGGGTGTTTGAAAAAAATATATAATGTTTGGGGGTTCTAAGTAATTTTCTATAAAAAAAATTGATTTTAACTTGCAAACAACAAATGTAAAAAAGGGTTCTGGGGGTTAAGAGGTTAAAAACTGAATATATTTTAATACACCACATCAAGTGTGCTATATACCGTATGGACAGAAATATAGTGCACACTCAATACGTGATGTGTGTGTGTATATATATATATATATATATATATATATGCACAGGTATATTTATATATCTATCTACAGTTGTATGCAAAAGTTTAGGAACCCCTGACAATTTCCATGATGGTCATTTATGAGTATTTGGGTGTTTGGATCAGCAATTTCATTTTGATCTATAAAATAACTGAAGGAAACAGTAATATTTCAGTAGTGAAATGAGGTTTTTTTTTTTTTTTTTTTTTTTTTTTAAAAGAGATTTTATTTGTATATAAGCAGAGGAGTACATAGAATGTGGACATATTTCAACGTCATAGAAATATATACAAAGTGCGATCAAAATTCCTGATAACTGGGAAATTAAATTACCTAAACAATTCAACATAGTAGTTTGTAAATTTGTTGTACCCTGTGAATCTACAGGTCGGGTTGACTCAAATAGGTTTGAACAAAAGCAGAATAGAAAAGAAGAACAGAGGTTGCATATGAACTGGATGGATTTCTGCCAAGAGAGAAGGGAGGGAGGGGGGGTGCTACATCCTCTTGTTGTTTGGGTAAGGTCTCTTTTATAGGAGGAAGTGATTTATTTTTCCGGAGAGAGCTCAATAGTATGAAAACTGGAGCAGAGTAGAGATCGTTGAAGCGGGAGACTGCAGGAGAAGAGTTAAAGTCTGTAAGGATTTTTTCCCTCCGAAGCTGCGTCACGAGATCTTGCTTCACTTGGGACAAGGTTGGGGTGGTGGTAACAATCCAATTTTTTAGTATTGCTTTTCTGGCTGTAAAGAGGCAGATAAGTATCCAGTCCTTGTGTTGAGGGGCCTTGGGAAGCGTCGGTTTCCACATTTGAGAGTCCCAGTAGCCAAAGACCATAAGGAGGGGGTCTTTGGGTATTTGGAATTGAGTGATTTTGAAGATGAATTTTGAGATCCTCTCCCAGAAGTCAGAGATGAGCGGGCAGGACCAAAAACGGTGTGTGAGAGAGGGTTTTTGGAGGTTGCAGAGAGGGCAGGACATGGTGGAGCCATTCTGTGTATCCATAAGGGCAGGTTTGTGGGCTCGATGGAGTATTTTTAGTTGGGTCTCCCTCCATATTTCGCAGGGAGAAAGGTTAATTGTTGTGTTGAAACCTTTGAGAAGTTTGGTCGTAAGGTCTGGGTCGGGGAAGTCTTTCCCCCAGTTTTTAATTGAGGTGGCTTTGATCGGGGTAGCTTTTTTAGCCAGCAGGGGCTTGTATATTGCTGATATAGTGTATGATCCCGAAGCCAGAAGAGTATCTATCAGTGAGGGGTGGAATCTTTTTGCTTTATCATTGCAGGAGGAGCGGATGAAGTGAGCACATTGCCAGTAACGGAAAAGATGAGATCTGGGTAGGGAATATTTCTGCGCTAAGTCTTCAAAGGGGAGGAGTTCTCCCGTGGTCGGGTCGCAGAGGCTGAAGAATGTTGTCAATCCATTGCTGTTCCAGAGCTCAAAAGCTCGGTGGTGCAAGCCAGGGGAGAAGTTGGGGTTTCCCAGGATGGGGAGTTGTCTGGAGATAGTGGTGGGGACCTTGAGGATTTTCCGGATCTCCCTCCAGGCTAGTATGGTATCCCGTATTAGAAGGTTATGTTGGAGGTTAGGAGGAAGGATTCTCCGGGGCGTATAGAGAAGGGTCATGGGTGAGAATGGATATGAAATGGCCAATTCCAATGGGAGGTTAGCATATCTGGATTCATTTTTGGACCAGTCTAAACCAATTCTTAGGAGGCAAGCCAGATTATACAGTCTAATATTGGGTAGGCAGGCGCCACCTTCGCTCCTGGGGAGATAGAGTTTTGTCAATGCTATACGTGGTCTCTTGCGGTGCCAAATGAATTTAGCGATACTTCTGTTCAGGGATTGAATATCTTTGTGCTTGAGTAACAAGGGTATGGTTTGTAGCGGATAGAGTAGGCGTGCAAAACTGACCATTTTAAATAGATGACATCTCCCCAGAAGCGAAAGCGGCAGGTCCATCCAGTTCTCAAGTTCCAAAGATATTTTATGTAACAGAGGCGGAAAGTTCAAAGTGTATATGGATGAGGGTAAATTTCCTATCTTTATTCCTAAATATGTGATATGTGATTTAGCTACGGTGAAGGGGGAATCGGCGGACCAAGGACGTTGTGTGGAGGGGCCTATAGGGAGGATTTCACTCTTGCTGTAATTTATTCGTAGACCTGCATAGCGCCTGAAATCGTCAAATATTTGGATGATAGTAGGCATGTCTTTGGCCGGGTCAGATGAAAATATTAGGACATCGTCGGCGAAGAGTGCTGAACACAGTTCATGTGGACCTATTTGGATGCCATTGAGGGGAGCTTTGGTGGCGAGAAATCTCGAGAGTGGTTCAATGGCCAGATTAAACAGGAGAGGGGATAGGGGGCAGCCCTGTCTCGTGCCTTTGAAAAGTCTGAACTCCTCAGAGAAGGACCCAGCCACCATCAGCCTAGCCGCGGGAGAGGTGTACATGGAGCGGATTAGATTAACCAAAGGGCCGGAAAATCCCATCCGTCCCAGGACAAGAAATAACCAGTCAAAGTTGACATTGTCAAAAGCTTTCTCCGCGTCCAGGGTGATGATGGCGTGGTCACCCCCCTTGTAGGAATTGGCATGATCGAGGGCTGTAATTACTTTCCTTATGTTCAGGGAGGCAGTTTTACCCTTGACAAAACCGGATTGGGCAGGATGAATTAGAGGGGGGAGAATGTTGGAAAGTCGGTTGGCAATTATTTTGGATAGCAGTTTTATGTCCAGATTGAGTAGGGAGATGGGGCGATAGGAACCTGGTTCCAGTGGGTCTTTCCCTTTCTTGTGTAATAGTTTTATGGTGGCTTGGTTTCCTGAGGGTAGATACGGGCCCCCATTCCAAATCCCGTTAAAGACCAGAGAAAGACTGGGTTCGATTGCTTTTTGTAGGATTTTGAATAATTCCCCTGTGAAGCCATCAGGACCTGGGGCTTTGTTTGGTTTTAGGCCCTTGATTGCGGAAGCTATTTCCTGGGGTGTGATGGGGGCGTTGAGCTTAACCCGGTCTGAGGAAGGAATCGAGGGGATATCTAAATTTGCGAGGAATTTTTCGGCCGAGGGGAGGTCAGTATTGTCAGGTGAGTATAGGTTCTTGTAGAAATTCAACATGATTTTGTTCAGCTCTTTTGGATTTTTTGAGATGTTTCCTTGGGGATCTCTTAGGGAGGTTATGTGGGTGGGTGTGTAGGGGCCGCTGGCTAGTCTAGCCAGGAGCTTCCCAGATTTATTTCCGAATTTGTAAAATGTTGCCGCAAGATGGGATTGTTTGATTAATTCCAATGATTCTGCCCAGGAATCGAAGTCGGCTTTGGCGGACCTCCATTCTTCTCTGGTATGGGGGGTGTCCTGGGTGGAGAGATTCATTTGTGCTAGTTTCAGGCGGGTGCTGGCCGCTTTGAATTTGGACTGGGAGTGTTTTTTGAAGGAGGAGGCATAAGAAATGATTTTCCCTCTGAGATAGGCCTTGCCTGCATCCCAGAAAAGATTTGGGTTGTCTAAGTGTTGGTCGTTAGTGGAGATATGCTCACTCCAAGCCTTGTGAATATATCCCTGAAAGTCAGAGTTATCTGCCAGATATTGGGGGAAGCGCCAAGTTTGGGGAATGGGTTGGGAGAGCGAGTCGTGGAGAGAGATGGAAATTGGTGCGTGGTCTGAGATCGCGATCTCGTGGATTTCAGCCTCCCTAATCATAGGTAGAAGATTGTCTGTGCAATAGAGATAATCAATCCTAGTGAATATCTTGTGTGGGTTTGAATAAAATGTGAATTCCTTTTCCAAAGGGTGGAGATAACGCCAAATATCAGTCGTGTGCAGAGACTCCATGGCGCAAGCTAGGGGGGTAGATGTTAAAGTTTTATGGTCACGATGAGCTTTTCGTGGGTGTGATCTATCTTCTATTTCGTGTGAGATCGAATTGAAGTCACCTCCTATTATATGAGGGGTTTGTGGTGAATTTGTTAGATGAGAAATGAGTTCTTGGAAAAGGGGGGGCCCGGAGAGTTAGGGGCATATACGTTAGTGAGTAGTATGTCCTTACCCGATAAGCGTATGTGGGCAGTTAAGATGCGGCCTTGCATCACCGAGCTTGAGGAAATTACTTCACATGGCAGAGCCTTGTGGATTAGGGTGGCTACACCGGCTTTGCGACCAACGGCCTCAGAGCCTATTACTGTTCCTACCCAGAGCTTTTTAAGGCGCTGGAGATCGGATTGTTTCAGATGGGTCTCCTGCAGTAGTGCAATGTCAGTTCCTAGCCTTTTGAGGTGTCTCAGGATCTTCATCCTTTTAATAGGGGATCTAAGACCCTGCACGTTCCATGAGGTGCATCTTATGAAAGTGGCGGGGAATGGGGAGATGAAAGCCGAAGTGAAGGTGGGGGGGAGTGTCCCTTGAGCAGTGGAGGGGAGAGGGAGCAATACCCGGTTGTTGGAGTGGGGAGAGATGTGGTATAGTGAGAGCTGGAGTGTAGGGGATGGGATGTAGCATGTGTGGGGGGTGTCAAGGAGGGATTAGGGAAAATGATGTTGTGTGCTGGTGTGTTAAGAAAAGTGAACCACAACATAACTAGTCTGTACTTCGCTTT
>BLSH010305991.1:122449-135793 GCA_018402905.1 Glandirana rugosa | reverse complement strand
CCGGTCGTGGGCGGACTTCGATCGTGTTTCCTTAGAGAGGTGGGTCCTGTGGGGGGTATGGTCTCTTCTTACCTCCAGGCGGTTTCGGCTGAAGCTAACGACCCGTCTTAGTAACCTTAATTAGTTTGTTAGGGTAGAACTCCGTTTTAAAATGTTTAAGCCTTTATTTAGACCCTTCGAGGACCGATCTGATCGATCGCCGGGGATGTGTGGGTGGGTGTATTGGAGGGATTCTCTAGGGGTTCCTTTGTAGAGTTTTTTAGGTTTTCTCGACTTGTTTTAGTACAACTTAAAGATGGTCTTGGATATGAGTGGACTGTTATGACTGGAGGTAGGTTCTGGTAGAAATTCAACATGATTTTGTTCAGCTCTTTTGGATTTTTTGAGATGTTTCCTTGGGGATCTCTTAGGGAGGTTATGTGGGTGGGTGTGTAGGGGCCGCTAGCTAGTCTAGCCAGGAGCTTCCCAGATTTATTTCCGAATTTGTAAAATTTTGCCTCAAGATGGGATTGTTTGATTAATTCCAATGATTCTGCCCAGCAATCGAAGTCGGCTTTGGCGGACCTCCATTCTTCTCTGGTATGGGGGGTGTCCTGGGTGGAGAGATTCCTTTGTGCTAGCTTCAGGCGGGTGCTGGCCGCTTTGAATTTGGACTGGGAGTGTTTTTTGAAGGAGGAGGCATAAGAAATGATTTTCCCTCTGAGATAGCCTGCGTCCCAGAAAAGATTTGGGTTGTCTAAGTGTTGGTCGTTAGTGGAGATATACTCACTCCAAGCCTTGTGAATATATCCCTGAAAGTCAGAGTTATCTGCCAGATATTGGGGGAAGCGCCAAGTTTGGGGAATGGGTTGGGAGAGCGAGTCGTGGAGAGAGATGGAAATTGGTGCGTGGTCTGAGATCGCGATCTCGTGGATTTCAGCCTCCCTAATCATAGGTAGAAGATTGTCTGTGCAATAGAGATAATCAATCCTAGTGAATATCTTGTGTGGGTTTGAATAAAATGTGAATTCCTTTTCCAAAGGGTGGAGATAACGCCAAATATCAGTCGTGTGGAGAGACTCCATGGCGCAAGCTAAGGGGGTAGATGTTAAAGTTTTATGGTCATGATGAGCTTTTCGTGGGTGTGATCTATCTTCTATTTCGTGTGAGATCGAATTGAAGTCCCCTCCTATTATATGAGGGGTTTGTGGTGAATTTGTTAGATGAGAAATGAGTTCTTGGAAAAAGGGGGGGCCCGGAGAGTTAGGGGCATATACGTTAGTGAGTAGTATGTCCTTACCCGATAAGCGTATGTGGGCAGTTAAGATGCGGCCTTGCATCACCAAGCTTGAGGAAATGACTTCACATGGCAGAGCCTTGTGGATTAGGATGGCTACACCGGCTTTGCGACCAATGGCCTCAGAGCCTATTACTGTTCCTACCCAGAGCTTTTTAAGGCGTTGGAGATCGGATTGTTTCAGATGGGTCTCCTGCAGTAGTGCAATGTCAGTTCCTAGCCTTTTGAGGTGTCTCAGGATCTTCATCCTTTTAATATAGGATCTAAGACCCTGCACGTTCCATGAGGTGCATCTTATGAAAGTGGCGGGGAATGGGGAGATGAAAGCCGAAGTGAAGGTGGGGGGGAGTGTCCCTTGAGCAGTGGAGGGGAGAGGGAGCAATACCCGGTTGTTGGAGTGGGGAGAGAGGTGGTTGAGTGATAGCTGGAGTGTAGGGGATGGGATGTAGCATGTGTGGGGGGTGTCAAGGAGGGATTGGGGAAAATGATGTTGTGTGCTGGTGTGTTAAGAAAAGTGAACCACAACATAACTAGTCTGTACTTCGCTTTTTTCCGCATGGGCTCGCAGACAGTAAGTCGCTCCCTACCAATGGCCAAATTAGGAAGTAAGTAGAAGGGGGGGGAACCAGTGGGATATTCAAGCTATAGGGGAGTTTGAGGCTCATAAAAGATTTGGGCAGGGCGTGACTTTTCAGTATGGAACCCATGTGGAGCGGCATATACATAAGTTAGAGACCAGGGGTCAACATAGAAACATGTAACATAAGGTTTCATCGAGAGTGTAACATACCAACTGTAACCTTAGCGGACCCTGGGGATAAGGGTGGCTTCATAAGGACGAGTCCAAAGTCATGGGCCCAACGGGCGACATACGTATTGCATACCTGCAAGTACATTGAGGGGAGGAGAATGTGAAATGAGGAGAAGCTTAGATTGAGCAGGGAGTCAGCCCGCTAGATGGGAGTCCGAGGGTTTCAATCGTTTCGGAGAGTCCTTCCTGGGGCTGCGCTGGTTTAGTGCTCTGGGGATCGAGGATGCCCTTTGCGGTTTGGTGGATGGGATTTCGGGGTTAGTGGATCAGAGATATTTTTCAGCCTCCTGGGGGTCATGGAAAGTGAGTTGTTCCCCATTTGTTGCTCTCAGCCTCAGTATTGCTGGGAAAGCCAGGGAGAATTTCAATTGTCGTTGGTGGAGGAAAGAGCAGACATGTTGAAATGCTTTGAGCTTTTTGGAAACCTCGGCTGAGTAGTCAGCGAAGATCAGAATCTTTACCCCATCAACAGTGAGCGGGTTTGTTTGCCTGTATTTTGAGAGGATATCGGCCTTGTCTGCATAATTGAGGTATTTGGCAATTATGGTGCGGGGAGACTTGCGGTCAGGTTGGGGGTTTCCAATGCGGTGTGCACGTTCTACTAAACAGGGCCTGTTGAAGCCTAAGGCCTCTGGGATGCGGTTCGCGCAGAAATCCATGAGGGCTGAGGCCTGAAGTGTTTCGGGTACCCCCACAAAGCGAAGATTACTCCTTCTCGACCTGTTCTCCAAATCGTCAAGTTTTTGTAAGATATATTGATTGGTCTTGGATTGGGATTCCTCCGTCCGATGTGACTGATAAAGTTCGTCCTCTATATTAGAGATTCTGTGTTCAGCCTCATCAAGTCGGGTCTTATGTTCCCCGAGTTGTTTAGAGATCCGCAGCATCCCCTCAGTGACAGCCTGTTCCACTGTGAGTTTAATTGTGGGGGCTAGAATAGCCGCAACTGCCTGTGCTATTTTCTCGTATTGGCCCTGGTCTTCTTGTTGGGACGAAGGGATCCTGTTCACCTCCATGTCCGCGGTTTGCGCGTCACGATCGTTCATAGCACAGGCCGCATCCCCGGCCTTGATTTGCGGTTGGAGCGGTGCGATCCGCGGCCCGCCTTTCCCCAGGTACCGCTCCATAGCAGGGTGCCAGGGGGGTGATGGGGATGTATCCTGAGCCCGTGGGTGCCTCGATGTGAGCCCTTGGTCGGTTTTGAAAGCAGATTTTCGGCCGTGGAGCGGGAGCTAGCGCAGTGTGCTGCTACTCCATACGGCACCGGAACCGGAAATGTGAAATGAGGTTTATTGGATTAACAGAAAATGTGCAATATGCATCAAAACAAAATTAGACAGCTGCATAAATTTGGTCACCCTTGTCATTTTGTTGATTTGAATATCTGTAACTACTTAGCACTGATTAATTGGAACACACAATTGGTTTGGTGAGCTCATTAAGCCTTGAACTTCATAGACAGGTGCATCCAATCATGGGAAAAGGTATTTAAGGTGGCCAGCTGCAAGTTGTTCTTCTCTTTGACTCTCCTCTGAAGAGTAGCAACATGGGGGCCTCAAAACAACTCTCAAATGACCTGAAAACAAAGATTGTTCTACATTATGGTTTAGGGGGAGGGTACAAAAAGTTATTGCAGAGATATAAGCTGTCAGTGTCCACTGTGAGGAACATAGTGAAGAAATGGAAGACCACAGGCACAGTTCTTATTCAGGCCAGAAGTGGCAGGCCACATAAAATATTGGAGAGGCAAAGGCGAAGGATGGTGAGAATGGTCATAAACAGCCCACAGACCACCTCCAAAGACCTACAACCTCAACTTGCTGCAGATGGTGTCACTGTGCATTGTTCAACAATTCAGCACACTTTGCACAGGGAGAAGCTGTATGGGAGAGTGATGCGAAAGAAGCCTTTTCTGCAAACACAAGTTATTTGGTCATAACAAGAGGCGTTATGCATGGTGGCAAAAGAACACAGCATTCCATGAAAAACACTTGCTACCCACAATAAAATTTGGTGGAGGCTCCATCATGCTGTGGGGCTGTGTGGCTGGTGCCGGTACTGGGAATCTGGTAGTTGAGGGTCGCATAGATTCCACTCAATATCAGCAGATTCTTGAGAATAATGTTGAGGAATCAGTCACAAAGTTGAAGTTACGCAGGGGCTGGATATTTCAACAAGACAAAGACCCAAAACACTGCTCAAAATCTACTCGCGCATTTATGCAGAGGAACAAGTGCAATGTTCTGGAATGGCCATCCAAATCACCCCACAGAATATCATTGTACATCTGTGGGGTGATTTGAAGCGGGCTGTCCATGCTCAGCAACCATCAAACCTAACTGAACTGGAGATGTTTTGTAAGGAGGAATGGTCCAAAATACATTAATCCAGAATCCAGATACCCATTACAGGCTATAGGAAGCGTCTAGAGGCTGTTATTTCTGCTAAAGGAGGCTCTACTAAATATTGATATGATTTTTCTGTTGGGGTGCCCAAATTTATGCACCTGTCTAATTTTGTTTTGATGCATATTGTGCATTTTCTGTAAATCCAATAAACCTTCAGTTATTTGCTAGAACAAAATTAAATTGCTGATCCAAAGACACAAATATTTATAAATGACAATCATGGAAATTGTCAGGGGTTCCTAAATCTCAGTCAGCAGTTAAAGCACATCTTGTTCGTTTCATTTCAAATCCATTGTGGTGGTGTATAGAGCCAAAAAGATTAGAATTGTGTCGATGTCCCAATATTTATGGACCTGACTGTAGCTCCATCTTTTTGATTTATTTATTTTCCCTACACTAACCTGTCTGCACTAACTGACAGATTTTATATTTCTATCTATCTATTTTTTTTTTTTTTACATATTTCAAAATCTAGCTATCTAAACTGCCTGTATAAAGAGTTGTATTGTTACTCCTGCGCCACCAATGCTAAAAGAGAACTGCTTATAAATATAACTAAAACACGTGAGAGTAACAGCAGCTCACACTGGATACAAGGAAATTGTATAAAATGCTGTCAGAAATAGTGGAGCGCTATTGGTAAAATATCAGATAAAAAACATGCATACAGAGGGTAAAACAACGGCAGATAACTAAAGCGTAATGAAATGAGGGCAAATGTTATAATTAAAAGACCATTTCTTATACACGTGCCTCAAGGCTGGGCACCTAGGAATAAATAAAACAGATAAAATAGTTTATGTATATAACACAGTATAATGATCCTGGGTGAATTCTGAGGTATATATTACTTTTGGAAAATAATTATATGTAGTCCTCATCCGAGAGAAAGTATGCATGCACCCAGACTGGAAACAGTGCAATAAAATAATCAAATATGTATACACATAAAGTTCAGTCTCAACATCAAGGATATTGATAGATGTGTATGAACCAAGCTGGTATTGTAGATTGTGCTTCCATTCACCGGTGTATGAGCAGTGCAATAAATTAATTTTTCAGTGACTTTTGGTGTTATGGGTGACACCCTTATAGATACTAACCTCTCACCTGAGAAGTGCTAGTATATTAGCATATAAAGGTTTCTTTGTGTCGTGGGTGTCACAACGACCTCTAGGGGTCTCCGGTGTGTGTTGTCTCAGCTATGCAGTAGTTACTTGTGTTTCTTCCAGGGGTTGTCCCGGCTTTCTTTAAACGTTTTCCCTCATCATATGTAAAAGTATATAAAAAACAAGAATACACTCCTTCTGGTGTGATAACGTTTTGATTAAAAACAGGTCTATTTAAAACTTTTGTATTAAAACTCACATTTTGTAGATAGAAAACGGATAAAATCTCCCACGAGCGCCGAGCTCGTTTCCTTTCAGCATTAACTTTTCCAACAACCTCTGCCACCGCCCTGCGCATTACGCCACGCTCCTCGTGACTTCTTCAAATGGGGATGATAGCAGAGTATATGAGGTTGCTTATTTATTTAGTGGATCTTTTCCGTCCGTCTATTTTGTTGTGGCCCTGGACGGATAGGTGTACAAGGGGCCTGCGTGGAATCTATTTTAAACTAATTCCAAAAGTTGTACAGGGTGGAGGTGCTTCAGGGAGTGAAGTTAAATTAAACTTAAAATAGTTTGTTAAAAAGATTTGTGGGGACTGTTTGAAGGCAGGTGCATAACAGCCGCCCACCATTTTGTTGGAGCCCATGTGCTCTTTGAGCCTATAGTATTGAATTTCCAGTGTCTGGTGTCTGTGCAGTGCTCCGCCATTTTCTTGTAGTCCCTTCATGTCTAGGTGTTTAGCTTACATGATGTATTTGTTATAACGGATTCAACGTTTCTAGGAGCGGTGGGGACTGTATACACAAACAATTCATGTAGGAGTCGTAAAATGTATGTGGTGGGGAGAGGTACCCCCGATGAGTAAGTCGGGTGTGAGAAGCCAGAACAATGCAGGGTTAGATCACCATTTTATTGAAGCCCGTTCTGTGTATATGTGATTTGTGATAGCTGTCCAGGTTATGTGGGGTTAATCAACCATTTTGTTGGAGTCCACAGTAGTTACTATATTGGTGGTTAATGACTGTGTGCATAAAACGATTAATATGGGAGGGAAAAATCGTGGGAGATTTTATCCGTTTTCTATCTACAAAATGTGAGTTTTAATACAAAAGTTTTAAATAAACCTGTTTTTATCAAAACGTTATCACACCAGGAGTGTATTTTGGTTTTTTATATACTTTTACATATGATGAGGGAAAAGGTTTAAAGAAAGCCGGGACACCCCCTGGAAGAAACACAAGTCACTTCTGCATAGCTGAGACAACACACACCGGAGACCCCTAGAGGTCGTTGTGACGCCCACGACACAAAGAAACCTTTATGTGCTAATATACTAGCATTTCTCAGGTGAGAGGCTAGTATCTATAAGAGTGTCACCCATAACACCAAAAGTCACTGAAAAATTAATTTATTGCACTGCTCATACACCGGTGAAGGGAAGCACAATCTACAATACCAGCTTGGTTCATACACATCTATCAATATCCTTGATGTTGAGACTGAACTTTATGTGTATACATATTTGATTATTTTATTGCACTGTTTCCAGTCTGGGTGCATGCATACTTTCTCTCGGATAAGGACTACATATAATTATTTTCCAAAAGTAATATTTGCCTCAGAATTCACCCAGGATCATTATACTGTGTTATATACATAAGCTATTTTATCTGTTTTATTTATTCCTAGGTGCCCAGCCTTGAGGCACGTGTATAAGAAATGGTCTTTTAATTATAATATTTGCCCTCATTTCATTACGCTTTAGTTATCTGCCGCTCTACCCTCTGTGTGCATGTTTTTTACCTGATATTTTACCAATAGTGCTCCACTATTTCTGACAGCATTTTATACAATTTCCTTGTATCCAGTGTGAGCTGCTGTTACTCTCACGTGTTTTCGTTATATTTATAAGCAGTTCTCTTTTAGCGTTGGTGGCGCAGGAGTAACAATACAACTCTTTATATTGACATCCTAAAACATATACACTCTTGCAAGCACACCATGGATATATTTTCGTTTATAGAGCAGAGGGTAATCAATCTAGATGAGGTGTTCAATGCAGAGATCCCTAGGAACAATGGAAATCTTGAGAGTCTCATGAGAAAACTGGGCCACCATATGGAAAAGAAGGTGAGCCTATGGTGGGATATCAAAACATTCGATAGATGTATCAGAGAAAAAATTGTACCACGGTCCCGCTAAATGATGGCCTCACAGATCAAGAATCCATAGATGAGTGGTACAACTTCTTTAATGATAAAGGAGTAGAATTGATACAGTTGCTCCTTAAAAGGAAACAAACGAAACTTAGGAGAATAGAGGAGATGATTGGAGATCTCAGAGAACAACTTACAGTATATAAAGATACAGCAGAATATACAGCACTTACAGCACAATTGAATAAAGATTTGACCAGTAAAGATTGCAAAGTAAAACAAAGGAAAGCAAAAAAGTACACAAGGGATATTAATGATTATAAATCCAACACGGTTTTCAAATGGCAGAACCTCATTGCCAATATGGAACCCAACTCCAACCACTCCACACCAGAAAAAACTGTTACATAAAATGAATATGAAACACCAATTTCCAGACCATACACAACCCCAATACGAGAAAATAGACAACAAAATACTCTGAGAGAGACAACACCATACCGAACCCCAAGAAGACCCCAGAACAAAAGAAGTCAATATTATAATCCCACCCCTAGGAACAACACAAGGAGGCCACACCAGGAATACCATACACCCCAAAATAATGGGTGGAGGCCTTGGAAAAATAGATAGCCATATAATAACTGGAATAATCAAAATCACACATTCAAAAATAGAAGAGATCATCCACATCAGTATGGAGCTCCTACATACAGTCCAGTACCTACTTACAATCGGTACGCTCCTTTAAGGGATCACTCCATGGATAGAAGAGGTAACTACGACCATTACAATGATCACAGAGCTCACCCAGCAGATAAAAGGTGATATGAAACATATCCAAGGAGGAAATACTCAACCGATCATGAAAATAGATCTTATTATCAGTACCCCGCTCATTTTTTAAGGAATCGAACACAGGATTATCCCCCAAGAAGATAAAGAGATCTGAAAGAAACACCCATAAGAAGAGAGGATGCAGAGCAGGGAAGAGGGAACAAAAGAAAAAGAGACCATTAGGAGAAGGAGTATTTAACCTAAGCGGAAAATCCATCACACATGAAGAATTAAAAGTATTGGACCAAGGTTTAAAATTTAAATAACAACATGGATACGTTTCAAACTTACATAGGAATACAGCAATATATACGCAAGCTCAACATCAAAAAATACATGTAAACCAATCATATAAGATCTAATATTAACTCAATACCAGCAAATTAAATTACACACAGCAATCTGCGGAATAGATCAACATTCAACCCCACAGTAAAAGATAATAAACACATTGAAGTGTTCAAGAATATGGTCTTAGAAGAAATTAATAACCTGAAGATCATAAAAAAGAAAGACCCACCCCACATTCGAGCTGGTATAAAAAAGCTGACACAAAGGAAAGATCTCGTTATCGGACCGGCCGATAAAGGCGGAGGTATTGTATTACTTTCCAAAGAAAAATATCAAGCATCAATGCTGGAACTACTACAAGATGCGAATACATATGAAGAACTCAAGAATAACCCTCTGAGATCATCCAAGAAAGCTTTGGAAAAAAGTACAGCTGGGAACTAAGAAAGAAATGTTAAATAAAAAAGAAGCTAAGTACCTAATCCCCGAGTCATGCCGCACACCTGTTATATATGCCATACCAAAAATACATAAAGATAAGGTCAATCCACCTTTCAGACCCATAGTGAATGGGATCAACTCCCTGACATCAAGAATAGGGGAATATATAGACCATTTTTTCCAACCGGTAGTATCTCAGACCACAGCGTATTTGAAGGACACCAAACACACCCTCCAGCTATTAGAAAAATTTGAGACGGATGGAGCATCACTGATGATGGCGACAGCTGATGTTACCTCACTTTATACAATAATCAAACATGAACAAGCATGTGAAGCAGCCAAATGGGCATTAAGGGAATACTCCACACTCCCACGAGAACAAAGAAAGTTCCTTATTAAATGCATCGATTTCACTTTGAAAAACAATTATTTTTGGTACCAAGATAAATACTTTCACCAGCGAACAGGAGTAACCATGGGAGCTAAATTTGCACCAAGCATAGCCAACTTGTACATGGCTCAGTGGAAAGAAGAAGCAATACACCAAAACCGCCCCAGTGAACTAGCTATGTACCAAAGGTACATAGATGACATCATCATACTCTGGCGAGGAAGTAAAGAAAAGCTTGTATTGTTTCTAGACAACCTGAATAAAAATGATAGAAATATACTACTGTCTTGGGAAATTAGTAAAGAAAAAATCACCTTCCTAGTTTTGGAGATATCATATAATAACAACAAAATTACAACCAAAACCCACTTTAAGAGTGTGGATCGAAACAGTTATCTTCCAATCGTTAGTTGTCATCACAAAAATTGGCTATACAATATACCAAAAGGTCAAATGATTAGGATTAAACGTAATTGTACCAACCACTCAGATTATATGGAACAAGCCCAATTATTGGGACAAAGATTTATCAACAAAGGATATAACCAGGAATTCATTGGAAACGTCACTAAAAAAGTTGCAAACATGGAAAGAACCACACTCATGGAAAATAAAGTACAAGTCCAAGGAAAACTAGAAGCACCACCACTAATCCTAGACTTTAGCATTCAACATAAACAAATAGAAAAAATCATTATACAACACTGACATATCCTTAAAGCAGATAAAGATCTAAAGTCTATACTACCGCAACGACCCAAATTCGTATACAGAAAAGCTCTCACACTAAGAGACAAACTGGTCAAAAATGTAATAGATCCTCCAAAGAAACCTTTCACGTTTTTCACAGGAAAAGGATTTTTCCCCTGTAGAAGATGTTATGCTTGTATTCGCACAAAAGGACCGAATGAAAGATAGTTCAATTTTACATCGACCAGCACAGGGAATACTTTTAACATCAATGAATTAATCTGTTGCAACACTGAAGGGGCCGTATATGCCCTTGAATGTAGCTGTGGGTTACAATATATAGGACGTACTAAAAGACCCCTCCACGTCAGAATAAAAGAACATGTACAAAACATACAGAAGGGCTTTGATAAACACAGTGTATCCAGAAACTTTGATAGAATACATCAAAGGGATCCGAAGCACCTAAAATTCTGGGGTATAGAACCATACATAAAACACTGGAGAGGTAGCCACAAGATTAGGACCCTGAGCCAAGCTGAATCAAAATGGATCTACCTTTTGAATACTTTTGCACCACATGGATTAAACATAGAATTTTATCTAAATTGTTTCATTAGTAATGCCTAGACAGGAAGTTTCTACATGATTTAACATAGCTAATAATGCCTCCCTCCTCCTCCTTGTTACTAAATCATCCAGAAAAATGTGGTCTATGATCTTAAATGTATGCTGCAAACAGGGGAACTTATGTTATTGCACAGTGGTTAGTATACCCCCTGTTTGACGTACAATATGTAATTATCCATATAAAGGAATTGTATCATTTCATAATATTGCTGTAATTATCTGTTTATGATGATAACATTTCTAACCACCAAGGTTCCGATTAGAACCACTTATATAATATGATTATGGGTTTGTCCTTCATATTCTTTTTGGCTTATCCTACTCTATACAAATCATGATTTTGGGCACTTTTGACTATATGACATTTATCAACATTGGTCCCATACCAGCAACGGGTCACCACCACTTCTCATCACACCCTTATCTACCCAATTTAAATGAATTACAAGGTTGCCTCTTTGTCACCTTCATTTTCGCATATCTCCCTGCACATCTGCATACTTTATTGTAGTAACATATACCCAGCTATTCATCCTAACTTTATTAATTTATTGCATGTACGTTAGGCTCATATGTATTAGTGTTGACACTCATACATTATAAACACCTATATGCCCCTTACACCATTTACACATAATATGTTCACACCATGCATATTGATATGGCATCTCTATATTATTAACAGTTAGTGTTGCATATATTGCTTTGTATTATTATATTCGCTTTTTTCACATACCATGACATTCCCTTAATACCACTGCATTTTTCATTAATATAGCCACCACCATGGGCTTCAGTAAAATGGTGGATTAACCCCACATAACCTGAACACATATCATGTACCTCACATCTACACAGAACGGGCTCCAACAAAATGGTGGTTTAACCTCGTATTGTCTGAACACATATCATGTACCTCACTTCTACACAGAAGGGGCTCCAACAAAATGATAGTTAAACTTCGTATTCTTTTATCTGATCTATACATCTTAGGCCCCCCACCCCACCACACACTATTTACAATTCCCCTATTAATCGTTTTATGCACACAGTCATTAACCACCAATATAGTAACTACTGTGGACTCCAACAAAATGGTTGATTAACCCCACATAACCTGGACAGCTATCACAAATCACATATACACAGAACGGGCTTCAATAAAATGGTGATCTAACCCTGCATTGTTCTGGCTTCTCACACCCGACTTACTCATCGGGGGTACCTCTCCCTACCACATACATTTTACGATTCCTACATGAATTGTTTGTGTATTCTGCCCCACAGCTCCTATGAAAAATTGAATCCATTATAACAAATACATCATGTAAGCTAAACACCTAGACATGAAGGGACTACAAGAAAATGGCGGAGCACTGCACAAACACCAGACACTGGAAATTCAATACTATAGGCTCAAAGAGCACATGGGCTCCAACAAAATGGTGGGCGGCTGTTATGCACCTGCCTTCAAACAGTCCCCACAAATCTTTTTAACAAACTATTTTAAGTTTAATTTAACTTCACTCCCTGAAGAACCTCCACCCTGTACAACTTTTGGAATTCGTTTAAAATAGATTCCACGCAGGCCCCTTGTACACCTATCCATCCAGGGCCACAACAAAATGGCGGACAGAAAAGATCCACTATATAAATAAGCAACCTCATACATTCTGCTACCATCCCCATTTGAAGAAGTCACGAGGAGCGTGGCGTAATGCGTAGGGCGGTAGCAGAGGTTGTTGGTAAAGTTAATGCTGAAAGGAAACAAGCTCGGCTCTCGTGGGAGATTTTATCCGTATTCTATCTACAAAATGTGAGTTTTAACCACTTCAGCCCCGGAAGGATTTCCAGCTTTAGGACCGGAGCCCTTTTTGAGATTCGGCGCTGCGTCGCTTTAACTGAAAATTGCGCGGTCGTGCGACGTTGTACCCAAACGAAATTTGCGTCCTTTTTTTCTCACAAATAGAGCTTTCTTTTGATGGTATTTGATCACCTCTGCGTCATTTCTGATCGCCGCTATAAACAAAAGAAGAGCGACAATTTTGCAAAAAAACCCAAATTTCTTACTTTTTGCTAGAATACAAATCCAAAAAAAAAATATAAAAAAACATTTTTTTTCACCGTTTTTGGCCGATTTATATTCTTCCTCATATTTGCGATAAAAAAAATCGCAATCTGCTTTTATTGATTGGTTTGCGCAAAAGTGGTCGCGTTTACGGATGATTTTCTTTCGAGATAAACACTCTTTTTTTCCTGCGTTTAAAGCAAACCCATGTTGCAGCGTGCTGGCGCGTT
>BLSH010305991.1:68564-79764 GCA_018402905.1 Glandirana rugosa | reverse complement strand
AACTTGACCCCAGACACCGAACCCCATTGAAGTCAATGGTGACCCGAACTTTTGGGCACAAAAATGGCTGTAAAAAAGTAATGGAAAGGGCTAGAAGGCTGCAAAAGGAAGGAAAATGAGGGTAAGAGTAGGACAAATGCCCTGCAAACAAATGTGGATAGGGAAATAACTTAAAATAACATAAAAAAATAAAAATGGGAGGAGGTGGATGTGGAGTAGGAGCCTAGAGGTTGACTAGGCCGTGACCATGGCAGTGTAGGTGGAAGTGGCGGTGGAGGAGGAGGAGGAGGTAGCCAACACTGTTATTTGTTTGTTTGTTTTTTTTTTTTAGAATTGGGGTAGCCCCCAAAATATTGAGACATATTCAAAAAAAAAAAAAGGATACCAATGGCTGTGTGAGGCTGGTCTAAATGTTTATTCTGCACAAGGTACAGACAAGTCTTGTGGGATCCATGCCTGGTTCATTTTAATAAAGGTTAGCTTGTCCACATTGGCTGTGGACAGGTGGCTGCGCTTGCCTGTGATAATGCCCTCTGCCGTACTAAACACACGTTCAGACAATACACTGGCTGCAGGGCAGGCCAGCCCCTCCAAGGCATAAAGGGCAAGCTATGCAAAGGCAATGCCTTTGGTGTGCTAGGTCCCTGGGTGCGGTGTGTAGTAGCAGGCATACTGTCTAGGGGACGCTCGCTCTGCTTTCGCAACCTGCTTCCTCTTTTGCTGTGCTGGTACCTCTGTGCAACCACCACCTCTTCCTCCAAACTGCACACGTCACTCGCATGACCTTCATTCCATGTTGGGTCTAGGACCTCATCATCCTCCACATCATCTTCCACCCACCCTTCACCACTGCCCTCTTTGTCAGTCTGCACACTGTAGAAAGCCACAGCAGTTGGCACCTGTGTTTCGTCATCATTATCACAGAAGTGCTGCCGTGGTGTTTCCATGTCCTCATCGAACTAGAAGTGGTTGGGCATCAGTGCACTCAATGTCTTCCACTTCTGGGCCAGGGCTATGTGGATGGCCCATGGAAAGCACAGCAGCAGAGTCATCAAAAAGCATAAGAGACTGCTGCATGACTTTGGGCTCAGACTGCGTGGCTGATTTACAAGGGGCTGAGGTGAAAGACAGATGGCCATGGGGTTCAGGTGCCAACTCTGAGCTTTCATCAATGGATCGGGTGGGAGACAATGTGAAGGAACTGGAGGCATTGTCAGCCACTCAATCTACTATCGCCTCTACTTGTTCTGGCCTCACCATTCGTTAAGCGCAATTCGGGCCTACCATATAACGTTGAAGGTTCTGTCTGCTACCTCAGGAAGGTGTTTCACTTGTGCGTGTGGCTGGCACAGATCGACCACGTCCTCCCCTTGCAATAGGAGCTTCAGCAACATCACCAGCAGCACTACGACCACCACCAGGTCCCTTATTTGACGCTCTCCTCATTCTGGACACAAATGTACTTTGTAGCACTATTTATTAATACAAAAAAAAAGAATAAATTATTATTATTATTTTTTAAAAAAAAAGAAAAATGTAGATGCACTTTTTATTTTTGTGCAAGAAATGCACAGCTCACACCAGCAGCAGGAACCTC
Organism: Glandirana rugosa; assembly: GCA_018402905.1. Taxonomy (NCBI): domain Eukaryota; kingdom Metazoa; phylum Chordata; class Amphibia; order Anura; family Ranidae; genus Glandirana; species Glandirana rugosa. The sequence continues at coordinate 78,167 of BLSH010305991.1, read as the reverse complement.
TCCCTACACCAGTATGAGATGATTTTAGAACAATAATCTGTCTTTCACAGCTCCGACAGGAACCTGTCCCTACTGCAGAAAGAGATGATTTTGGAACAATAATCTCCCCCTCACAGCACCAACAGGAACCTCTCCCTAATGCAATAGGAGATGGCTTTATAACGATAAACTCTCCCTCAGAGCACCAACAGGAACCTCTCCCTAATGCAGTAGGAGATGGCTTTATAACGATAAACTCTCCCTCAGAGCACCAACAGGAACCTGGCCCTAATGCAGTAGTGGATGGTTTTAGAACAATAATCTCTCCCTCAGAGCACCAACAGGAACCTGGCTCTAATGCAGTAGTAGTTGTTTTTAGAAAGATAAACTCTCCCTCAGAGCACCAACAGGAACCTGACCCTAATGCAGTAGTAGTTGTTTTTAGAACTATAAACTCTCCCTCAGAGCACGAACAGGAACCTGGCCCTAATGCAGCAGTGGATGGTTTTAGAACGATAATCTCTCCCTCAGTGCACCAACAGGAACCTGGCCCTAATGCAGTACTAGTTGGTTTTAAAACGATAAACTCTCCCTCAAAGCGCCAACAGGAACCTGGTCCTAATGCAGTAGTGGATGGTTTTAGAGAGATAATCTCTCCCTCAAAGCACCAACAGGAACCTAGCCCTAATGCAGTAGTAGTTGTTTTTTGGAACGATAAACTCTCACTCAAAGCACCAACAGGAACCTGGCCCTAATGCAGTAGTAGTTGGCTTTAGAACGATAAACTCTCCCTGAAAGCACCAACAAGAACCTGGCACTAATGCAGTAGTAGTTGTTTTAGAACAATAAACTCTCCCTCAGAGCACCAACAGGAACCTTGCCCTAATGCATTAGTAGTTGTTTTTAGAATAATAAACTCTCCCTCAGAGCACCAACAAGAACCTGGCCCTAATGCAGTAGCTGATGGTTTTAAAATGGTAATCTCTCCCTTAGAGCACCAACAGGAACCTGGCCCTAATGCAATAGTAGTTGTTTTTAGAGCGATAAACTCTCCCTCAGAGCTCCAAAAGGGAAAATGGCCGTAATGCAGTAGTATTTTCTTTAGAATGATAAGCTCTGCCTCAGAGCCCCAACAGGAAACTAGCCCTAATGTAGTAGTAGTTGTTTTTAAAACGATAAACTCTCCCTCAGAGCACCAACAGGAACCTGGCCCTAACGCAGTAGTGTTTTAGAACGATAAACTCTCCCTCAAAGTACCAACAGGAACTTGGCCCTAATGCAGTAGTGGTTGTTTTTAGAACGATAAACTCTCCCTCAGAGCACCAAAAGGAACCTGACCCTTATAAAATAGTTGATGGTTTTAGAACGATAATCTCTCCCTCAGAGCATCAACAGAAACCTGGCACTAATGCAGTAGTAGTTGGTTTTAGAACAATAAAATCTCCCTCAGAGCACCAACAGGAACCTGGCCCTAATGCAGTACTAGTTGTCTTTAGAACGATAAACTCTCCCTCAGAGCACGAAAAGGAACCTAGCTCTAATGCAGTATTTGATGGTTTTAGAATGATAATCTCTCCCTCAGAGCACCAACAGAAACTTGGCCCTAATGAAGTAGTAGTTGTTTTTAGAACGATAAACTCTCCTACAGAGCATCAACAGGAACCTGGCCCTATGCAGTAGTAGATCTTTTTAGAACGATAAACTCTCCCTCAAAGCACCAACAGGAACCTGGCCCTAATGCAGTAGTGGATGGTTTTGGAACGATAATCTCTCCCTCAGAGCACCAACAGGAACCTGGCCCTAATGCAGTAGTAGTTGGTTTTAGAACGATAAAATCTCCCTCAGAGCACCAACAGGAACCTGGCCCTAATACAGTACTAGTTGTCTTTAGAACGATAAACTCTCCCTCAGAGCACGAAAAGGAACCTAGCTCTAATGCAGTATTTGATGGTTTTAGAATGATAATCTCTCCCTCAGAGCACTAACAGAAACTTGGCCCTAATGCAGTAGTAGTTGTTTTTAGAACGATAAACTCTCCCTCAAAGCACCAACAGGAACATGGCCCTAATGCAGTAGTGGATGGTTTTAGAACGATAATCTCTTCCTCAGAGCACCAACAGGAACCTGGCCCTAATGCAGTAGTAGTTGTTTTTCGAACGATAAACTCTCCCTCAGAGCACCAACAGTAACCTTGCCCTAATGCAGTAGTGGATGGTTTTAGAACGATAATCTCTCCCTCAGAGCACCAACAGGAACCTGGCCCTAATGCAGTTGTAGTTAGTTTTAGAACGATAAACTCTCCCTCAGAGCACCAACAGGAACCTGGCCCTAATGCAGTAGTTGATGGTTTTAGAACGATAATCTCTCCCTCAGAGCATCAACAGGAACCTAGCACTAATGCAGTAGTAGTTGGTTTTAGAACAATAAACTCTCCCTCAGAGCACTAACAGGAGCCTGGCACTAATGCAGTACTAGTTGTCTTTAGAACGATAAACTCTCCCTCAGAGCACGAAAAGGAACCTAGCTCTAATGCAGTATTTGATGGTTTTAGAACGATAATCTCTATATCAGAGCACCAACAGGAACCTTGCCCTAGTGCAGAAGTAGTTTGGTTTTAGAACGATAAACTCTCCCTCAAAGTACCAACAGGAACTTGGCCCTAATGCAGTAGTGGTTGTTTTTAGAACGCTAAACTCTCCCTCAGAGCACCAACAGGAACCTGGCCCTAATGCAGTAGTGGATGGTTTTGGAACGATAATCTCTCCCTCAGAGCACCAACAGGAACCTGGCCCTAATGCAGTAGTAGTTGGTTTTAGAACGATAAAATCTCCCTCAGAGCACCAACAGGAACCTGGCCCTAATACAGTACTAGTTGTCTTTAGAACGATAAACTCTCCATCAGAGCACGAAAAGGAACCTAGCTCTAATGCAGTATTTGATGGTTTTAGAATGATAATCTCTCCCTCAGAGCACTAACAGAAACTTGGCCCTAATGCAGTAGTAGTTGTTTTTAGAACGATAAACTCTCCCTCAAAGCACCAACAGGAACATGGCCCTAATGCAGTAGTGGATGGTTTTAGAACGATAATCTCTTCCTCAGAGCACCAACAGGAACCTGGCCCTAATGCAGTAGTAGTTGTTTTTCGAACGATAAACTCTCCCTCAGAGCACCAACAGTAACCTTGCCCTAATGCAGTAGTGGATGGTTTTAGAACGATAATCTCTCCCTCAGAGCACCAACAGGAACCTGGCCCTAATGCAGTTGTAGTTAGTTTTAGAACGATAAACTCTCCCTCAGAGCACCAACAGGAACCTGGCCCTAATGCAGTAGTTGATGGTTTTAGAACGATAATCTCTCCCTGAGAGCATCAACAGGAACCTAGCACTAATGCAGTAGTAGTTGGTTTTAGAACAATAAACTCTCCCTCAGAGCACTAACAGGAACCTGGCACTAATGCAGTACTAGTTGTCTTTAGAACGATAAACTCTCCCTCAGAGCACGAAAAGGAACCTAGCTCTAATGCAGTATTTGATGGTTTTAGAACGATAATCTCTATATCAGAGCACCAACAGGAACCTTGCCCTAGTGCAGAAGTAGTTTGGTTTTAGAACGATAAACTCTCCCTCAAAGTACCAACAGGAACTTGGCCCTAATGCAGTAGTGGTTGTTTTTAGAACGCTAAACTCTCCCTCAGAGCACCAACAGGAACCTGACCCTAATACAATAGTTGATGGTTTTAGAATGATAATCTCTCCCTCAGAGCTTCAACAGGAACCTGGCACTAATGCAGTAGTAGTTGGTTTTAGAACGATAAAATCTCCCTCAGAGCACCAACAGGAACCTGGCCCTAATGCAGTACTAGCTGTCTTTAGAACGATAAACTCTCCCTCAGAGCACGAAAAGGAACCTAGCTCTAATGCAGTATTGGTTTTAGAATGATAATCTCTCCCTCAGAGCACAAACAGAAACTTGGCCCTAATGCAGTAGTAGTTGTTTTTAGAACGATAAACTCTCCTACAGAGCACCAACAGGAACCTGGCCCTATGCAGTAGCAGATCTTTTTAGAACGATAAACTCTCCCTCAAAGCACCAACAGGAACCTGGCCCTAATGCAGTAGTGGATGGTTTTGGAACGATAATCTCTCCCTCAGAGCACCAACAGGAACCTGGCCCTAATGCAGTATTAGTGGTTTTTAGAACGATAAACTCTCCCTCAGATAACCAACAGGAACATGGCCCTAATGCAGTAGTGGATGGTTTTAGAACGGAAATCTCTTCCTCAGAGCACCAACAGGAACCTGGCTCTAATGCAGTAGTAGTTGTTTTTAGAACGATAAACTCTCCCTCAAAGCACCAACAGGAACCTGGCCCTAATGTAGTAGTAGTTGTTTTTAGAATAATAAACTCTCCCTCAGAGCACCAACAGGAACCTGGCCCTAATGCAGTAGAGGATGGTTTTAGAATGATAATCTCTCCCTCAGAGCACCAACAGGAAACTGGCCCTAATGTAGTAGTAGTTGTTTTTAAAACGATAAACTCTCCCTCAGAGCACCTACAGGAACCAGGCCCTAATGCAGTAGTAGTTGTTTTTAGAACGATAAACTCTCCCTCAAAGCACCAACAGGAACGTAACCCTAATATAGTAGTAGTTGTTTTTAGAACGATAAACTTAACCTCAGAGCACCAACAGGAACCTGGCCCTAATGCATTCGTTGATGGTTTTAGAACGATAAACTCTCCCTCAGAGCACCAACAGGAACCTGGCCCTAATGCAGTAGTAGTTGTTTTTAGAACGATAAACTCTCCCTCAGAGCACCAACAGGAACCTGGCCCTAATGCAGTAGTAGTTGTTTTTAGAAAGATAAACTCTCCCTCAGAGCACCAACAGGAACCTGGCCCTAATGCAGTAGTGGATGGTTTTAGAATGATAAACTCTCCCTCAGAGCACCAACAGGAACCTCGCCCTAATGCAGTAGTAGTTGTTTTTAGAACGATAATCTCTCCCTCAGAGCACCAACAGGAACCTAGCCCTAATGCAGTAGTAGTTGTTTTTAGAACGATAACCTCTCCCTCAGAGCACCAACAGGAACCTGGCCCTAATGCAGTAGTAGTTGTTTTTAGAACGATAAACTCTCCCTCAGAGCACCAACAGGAACCTGACCCTTATTCAGTAGTGGATGGTTTTAGAATGATAATCTCTCCCTCAGAGCACCAACAGGAACGTTTCCCTAATGCAGTAGTATATGGTTTTAGAATGAGAATCTCTCCCTCAGAGCACCAACAGTTACGTCTCCCTAATGCACTATAAGATGGTTCTGAACGCTAATTTCTCCCTCACAGCACAGACAGGAACATCTCCCTAATGCACTATAAAATGCTTCTGATGCGCTAATGTCTCCCTCACAGGACCGCAATGAAGGTCTCCCTAATGCAGTCTGAGATGGTTGTGAATGCTAATCTTTCCCTCACAGCAGTGGCATGAAGCTCTCCCTACTCTAGTCTGAGACGATCTGACACGCGGCGCTACGTGACTCCAGCCCCATATAGAGGCTGGGTCACATGATGCACTGCCCAATTACAGCCATGCCTTTAGTAGGAATGGCTTCTAAGTGCAAACTATTGAAAAGCTTGTTGATTGGCTGCCCAGCAGCTATAGAAAAGGCGCCAAAAATACCCAAATACCGAACCCGATCCAGGACTTTTTTTTAACGTCTGGGAACGCATCCAAATTTTACAGTCTGGGTTCACTCAACTTTACTCAGGACTGCACCCAACCCAGCACCTCCTTCAGAGCCTGAAATGCCCTCTCACATTCTGGTGTTTAAGACACCACTTTGGGCAGTTTATGTTTGTTAGATCAGTCAAAGATTTTGCCAGGCTACAATAGTTACATACAAACTTCCTATAATAGCCGACTGTCCCCAAGAATGACATAACCTGCTTCTTGGTTTGAGGGGTGGGCCAGGCCAGGATGGCCTTCACCTTCCCTGGCTCAGTGTTCCTCCTCCTACCTGGTGTCCCAAGTACTGGACATCAGTCATGCTGATCTGACACTTACTGGGCCTAACAGTCAGACTGGCATCTATCAGTTGGTCCAGGACCTGTGACAGATGCATCAGGTGTTCCTCCCAGGTAGGGCTGAACATGGCAATTTCATCCAGGTAGGCCACGGCAAAAGTTTCCAGCCCCTCCAGTAAGTCATTCATGGCCCTCTGGAAAGTAGCTTGGGTGTTCTTCATCCCAAACGGCATGATGATAAATTCGAACAAACTGAATGGGGTGATGAAGGCCGACTTTTCCCAAGCTTCAGGGGCCAGGGGAATTTGTCAGTTCCCTTTGCTGAGATCCATGATTGTGATATAGTGGGCAGCCACCAGCCTATCCAACAACTCATCGATCTGGGGCATGGGGTAGGCATCTGCAGTGGTGATAGCATTCAGCTTTCGGTAACCCACACAGAACCTGGTCATCTTATCCTTTTTGGGAACCAGGACCACTGTGGATGCCCAAGCACCGTGGGACTTCTGAATCACTCCCAGTTGCAGCATTTCCTCCAACTCCCTCTTCATGTCGACCAGCACCTCCAGAGAGATGCGATAGGTTGACTGTTTAATGGGGTGATGTGCCCCAGTGTCCACATGGTGGACAGCGAGGTCCATCCACCCAGGTTTCCCCATAAACCGGCTACCATGTACTGCCAGTTCTGCTGCTACTTTAGCAGAACTGGGCTTCTGCTCTAACACAAACTGTCTGATGTCTGGAGGACAGATGTGCCAAAGCTGATCTTCAATCATGAGATATTCCATGGACTCAAAAGTCCACTGTTGGAAGGTGGTACGTAAACAGCTTATAACATCCGTATAGGAGTCCCCAGGCCCCTTTTGCAGGGACCTAAACCGTTTTTGGTACACTTCCAGGGTTAGTTGATATTTCTGAATGATAGCAGCCTTTATGCTAAAAAAACCCCAAACATTATATATATTTTTTCAAACACCCTACAGAATAAAATGGCGATCGTTGCAATACTTTTAGTCACACCGTATTTGCGCAGCGGTCTTTCAAACTTGATTTTTTTTTAAAAAATTACTTTTTTGAGTTAAAAAATAAGACAACAGTAAAGTTAGCTTGATTTTTTTGTATATTGTGAAAGAGGATGTTACGCCGAGTAAATAGACACCATACATGTTACAGTTGAAAATTGCGCACACTCGCGGAATGGCGAACTCCTGTACTTAAAAATCTCCATATGCAACGCTTTAAAATGTTTTAACGGTTACCAGGTTAGAGGTGCAGAGGAGTTCTTTTGCTAGAATTATTTCTCACACTCTGGCGATTGTGATGATACCTCACATGTGTGGTTTGAACACCGGTTTCATATGACTTACGTATGTGTTTTCTTTGCTGCACGAGCATGCGGGGACGGTGGCGCTTTAATTTTTTTTATTTTTTTTATTTTTTTATTTTTTTTAACACAAACCTTTGAAAAAAAATCGGATCATTTTTATTGCAATCACAAGGAATGTAAACATCCCTTGTGATAGTAATGTATGGTGACAGGTACTCTTTATGGAGGGATTCCCTCCCTCCCTCCTTTATCCTTTACAGTATTCAGATTTCCAAGAATGGCGATTCTGAATACTGTCTTTTTTTAAAACCGGCGCCGTTAGCCGCCGAGTTTACCGGAAGTGGCGTTGTAACGTTGCTTCCAGAAATGTATGAAGGAGTCTCAATCAAAGCCAATTCCGGCTGCCACAGGGACTCCACACAGCCGGCGTACGCGCCAGATTGGAGCTCCGGTCTCCCGGTGGGACGGGAGGCCAGAGAAGAGCGCCGGACGGTGGCAGGAGCGGGGATGTCCCCTCCCGCTGCATGGGATATTGACCGTGCTGCTCCCGAGCCAGATCGGCTGTTATCACCAGATAGCCGGCTGTCTGCTCTAGCTCTGTAGCTACAGACTATACCCCAATACTTCCACTGAAAGCAGCCACTGTTTATAAACAGTGTTTCACGTTAAGTGGTTGCACTAATTTACAACAGCAGGGCCCGTTCCTGCACCCAACAAGAGTAACTGGGAGGGGTTACAGTGTTCTGGCACCACCAACACCCAAGGCCCAATTTTTCACCACCTGTTTGACTGGGGCATGTCATCACAATTTTTAACTACTCAACGCGAATCGCTGTTTATAAACGGTGGCAGCTTTAAGTGGATTTATCGGGGCATAGCCTGTAGCTACAGGCTATACTTCAGTACTGTTTTTTAGAGCAGGTGGCCGGCTATCAGGTGATAAAGGGCGTTCCAGCTCAGAAGCCACTCGGTCGTTATCCTAGGGAGTGTAAGGGACCATCCCCCCTCCCAACACCGTCCACAGCTCTTTTCCGGTCTCCTGTCCCACCAGGAGACCAGAACTCCGATCCAACGCTTCTGATCACTGTGTGGAGTCCTTGTGGAAGCCGGAATTGGCTCCTTCATACATTTACAAAAGCGACGTCACAACGTCACTTCTGGTTTACTCGGCGGCCAATGGCGCCAGTTTTAAAAAAATTACACTATTCGGGATCGCCGTTTTTGGCAATCTGAATACTGGGAAGTGCAAAGGAGGGATGGGGGGTCTTTTAGACTATTTACAACAGCAGGGCCAGCACCAAAATAAAAAAAAATTGCAGATTCTGTAACAGACCCTACAGATCTGGTATGTATTTTAAGGGGAAAACCGCCCAAAATAAAAAAAAAACTGCGTAGGGGTCCCCCAAAGTCCGTACCATGCCCTTCAGGTCTGGTATGGAATTTAACCACTTGCCAAACGTGTAACGTAGTTACACGGCCGCAAGTGGCACCCATTGTTCTGGGAGGGCGTATAAAAACGTCCTCCCAGAATCGCGCACCTGGGAGCATCCGTGACCGCCGGGTCTATGAGTATCATGGATCACGGTAAATGGCCGCTTGGAGCGGCCGTTTACCACGTGATCGCTCCGTCAAATGACGGAGCATCACATGTAAACAAGCCGGCGGAAGTGTCGGCTTGTCTCTCCCCTCTCCGCACCGATCGGTGCAGTGTGACAGGAGAGGGGGGAGAGAGGAGATGCAGCGGTGCTGTGGGCAGGATCTGAAGTGCCCACAGCACCGCTGTGTGCCAGGCAGAGACCCCCATCCAGCTTCACCCATGCCCACCCATCTGTGTCCACCCATCAGTCACCCATAAATCCATGCCCACCCATCCGTCACCCATGAATCCATGCCCACTCATCCGTGCCCACCCATCACCCATCCGTTACCTATGCATCCATGCTCACCCATCTGTCACCCATGCATCCATGCTCACCCATCCGTCACCCATACATCCGTGCTCACCCATCCGTGCTCACCCATCCGTCACCCATGCATCCATGCCCACCCATCCGTCACCCATGCATCTGTGCTCACCCATCCGTCACCCATGCGTCCGTGCTCACTCATCCATCACCCATGCATCCATGCTCACCAATCCATCACCCATACGTCCGTGCTCACCCATCCATGCTCACCCATCTGTCACCCATGCATCCATGCTCACCCATCCGTCACCCATACATCCGTGCTCACCCATCCGTGCTCACTCGTGCCTACATACCCACTGCCTACCCAC
>BLSH010305991.1:44975-67072 GCA_018402905.1 Glandirana rugosa | reverse complement strand
AGAACCTCTGTTGATCCAATATACAGTCCGTTCAATCATTCTTATTTGCCTTCTTTTTTGGTTATACCAAGTGGTTTCTCCATTCATCCTATCGTTTCCCTTTTTTTTAACGTATATCTTCTAAGTTCCTTTGTCCTCCACGTCGACTGTCTCTCCTCATATTTTTATCTGTTTTCCTCCGGTTTGTGTAATAGCCACGACGTTTTCGTGTCTTTCTCCTCCTTTAACGATTCAGATAATTCCTTCCTCTATTTTGGTAAAAATCCATGTAATCACTATCTTCCTGTTTTATGTTACCCTAGTGGTTTTACTTTTGACCGTTTCTGAGAAGACTGAACAAAAGTAATTGTTTAAATGGTTTGCTACATCCTGGTTTCCCTCAACATATGTGTTGTGCCCAGTTTTCATTTTGGTGATCCCATTGTATTTTGTCCTTCTATCACTAATGTACCTAAAAATGGTTTTATCTCCTTCCTTAATAGACTTAGCAATTTCCTCCTCTTTCTGTGCTTTTGCAGCACCGATAATGTGTTTGGCCTCCTTTTGTCTATTTTTATACTCCTCTCTGTCAGCTGCACCTCCTGTTTCCTTGAATCTTCTATATGCAATTTTTTTTCCCTTTGCTATCCTACTTACCTCTTTGGTGAACCATATTGGTTTTTTCTTCCGTTTATTCTTACTAACTTGCCTGACATATAACCTAGTTGTCTCCAAGATGGTAGACTTTAATAGTGCCCACTGATTACTTACTCCTGTCATTTTACTCCAACCTTTCAGTTCATTTTTTAGAAATTTCCCCATTTCAGCAAAATTTGTCCTTTTAAAATCTAAAACTTTTGTTTTTGTATATGATTTTTCAGTTCTTGTTTTATTATCAAACCAAAGACTTTGGTGATCACTAGAACCCAAATTCTCCCCCACCTCAACATCAGACAGTTGATCCCCATTTGTCAGTACTAGGTCAAGAATATGATCATCTCGGGTTGGGCTTTTTACTAACTGTTTTAGAGAAACCCCATTCAGTGCTTCCATTACATCTCTGCTCCTGCTTCTAATAGCAGTTTGAGAATTCCAGTTAATGTCAGGCATGTTGAAGTCACCCATAATCAAAACCTCTCCCTTCATTGCCATTTGAGTTATCTCATCAATCAACAAGTTATCATAATCTTCACTCTGTCCTGGGGGTCTGTATACTATTCCAATTCTAAGGGAAGATCCCTCCCTGGTTGGAAGCCAGACCCAGAGGGTTTCAAGTATTTCATTTGTCTTCTGAATTAATGTTAGTTGTATGCCATTTTTTACATATATGGCAACTCCACCTCCCCTCTTCCCTACTCTGTCATTCCTGTATAGTGTGTACCCTGGTATAGTTATTTCCCAGTCATTTGAATCCTTGAACCATGTCTCTGTAATTGCAACAAGGTCCAAGTTGTCCTAGACATAAGAGCTGTCAGTTCACAAAGCTTGTTGCCTAAACTACGGGCATTAGTGCACATGACATGACAAACACAACGTTCAACTGCTTTCTTTTTATTAACAGAAACTTCAACTGAAGTGACCCCCTCATCAGCCCAGTCATTACCAACATGAATCCTCACATTTGTTTCAACCTGCTGGGGATAGAAACACTCCTCAACAATTACATCTCTGCCCCCATTTCTCAGTTTAAATGCATGTCCAAAAAGTTGCTAAATTCCATACTAAGAAGCTCAGTGCCCTTGTGTGAGGGATGCAGGCCATCTCTCTTGTAAAGTTCAATGTCCGACCACCGGGTAGAATCATGACTAACATAACCAAAACCTTCAGCTTTGCACCAATTCTTTAACCAAACATTGAACTCTGCTATCCGAAGTACTTTCTTGTGTTGTCCATTATACACAGGTAAGACCTCTGAAAATGTAACAATACACTCTAACTGTTGAAGATCCTGGCCCAAATTCTGAAAATCCTTCTGCAAAGAATGCACATCATTCTGGGACAAATCATTTGTGCCAAGGTGCACAACAACATCAACATTGCACTCTTTGATAGCTTTTTTTACAATTCTTACAATGCGCCCCTTATCTCTCCTAACAGTAGCACCAGGCAAACACCTAACTTCCTTTGACACTTCCACATGATTTCCTATAGCAACACCTCTTACAATTGAATCACCAACAAGAAGATGACTTCTCCTTTTAGGAGCCTTATCCACAACTCTTGCCTGGTGAGCAGCCTCAGATAAAACAATTACTTTTGGAATTGCTTTTTTTTTCTCAAGCTCCTCCATGTGCAGAGAAGGGTTGCCAATCTCACAAGCAGCTATGTTTGCAGCCTTTGTGTCTGCTTCTAGCTCAGAAAGAACACTATAGGGGTTATGCAGTGTCAAACCAAAAGCTACATGTTTATGGTCCACAGGCCTTACTCTTCCAGACCCAACAGTTGTCCACACTGCCCTTCTTCTGCGCAGTCTTTGAGGAAGAGGTGGATTATTGCAGGGCAGCTCAACACAACAAACTGGCTTAGACAACCTCCTGATCTCATACTGCAGAGCACAAACCAAGGAATTTAGACAGGCAATGTCATCACATAGACTAGAAACCTGCACACAAATGGGGAAAACATCCCAGCTTCCACAAAGCACCACAAAAAATAAATGCCAAACAAGTATTGCACTCAACTAAACCAAACACAGGCACTAATCAAATAGAGTTGGCTGTCTCCAAACTCCTGCTGTTTTCAAACTACTGTTTGTTCAAAACTATTGCACTTTTGTCCTACTGCAATTGGAAAGAGCAACTATCAAGAGTAAACTCTTGTATAAGAACACAGCCAAAATACCAATGTTAACAAGCAAACAATTTAAGAAAAGCAATTTGAAATACTTTAAGGAAACTAGAAATAATTTAAACTTACTGTATCCAACTACTGTTTGTTCAAAACTATTGCACTTTTGTCCTACTGCACTTCTGTACTGCTGCAATTGGAAAGAGCAACTATCAAGAGTAATCTCTACAAGAGTTGCTTACCTTCTTAAATACAACACTAATTAAGCACCAATTTGGTCAACAGCCCACCTCTATTACATATGCTAATTGACCACACCCAGTATTCAACACCTCAACAGCACTTAGCAAGCAATCACTAATAACAACACAGCCAAAATACCAATGTTAACAAGCAAACAATTTAAGAAAAGCAATTTGAAATACTTTAAGGAAACTAGAAATAATTTAAAATTACTGTATCCAACTACTGTTTGTTCAAAACTATTGCACGTTTGTCCTACTGCACTTCTGTACTGCTGCAATTGGAAAGAGCAACTATCAATTGCAGACCTGAAGGGTCTGCTATGGACTTTGTGGGGGAACCCTATGCAATTTTTTTTCTAAATTTTGGAGCGGGGTTCCCCTTAAAATCCATAGCAGACCTGAGGGGCCTGGTATGGACTGGGGGGTGGGGGTGGTCAACACAATGCTTATTCAGTGATTTTATCTATATTGCTGGCAACTGGGAATATATTACAGCCATGATAATAAATTACAATTTTTCCTTTGGAAATGTCATTTTGCTCTGGCTATGTTCTAAACATCACAGAGGTGCGCCCTTTTACAGGTAGACTAAGGGGATCCCCAGGCAGGATATTTAAAGGAATTTTTCTTTTTTTTTCACTTTAAGCATTATTAAAATCACTGCTTCTGAAAAAACGATTGATTTAAAAACTTTTTTTTTTTCATTGATACATGACCCCTAGGGCAGGATCCGGGTCCCCATACTCTTTTTAGGCCAATAACATTGTATATAAGCCTCTATAATGAGCATTTTTGATTTTTCATGTTCGGGTCCCATAGACTTTAACGGTGTTTGAATGTTCACACAAACTATTTGCCTGTTCGCATGTTCTGGTGCGAACTGAACCTGGGGGGTGTTCGGCTCATCCCTAATCATGACCCTCCCGTACACACAGTTTTTCATATCAATGTTCATATCTTCCCACACGTACAAGGTGCATTCCTGAAACTGAGAAATTAAGGCTCAGCATTAAATTTCATGTCCAGGCACACCAAGCACGGCATACCTGGGATGTGCGTGTCACCCAGGAGGCATCTGACAGTGATCATCCCCCTGGCTCGTTTGACTCTGGTCATGTCTGAACTCGATTCATTCAGTATGAATTTCCGCATTCAAATATGTATTTATATTAAGATGTCCTGTTCCTATCTGGAGTTATGAAACATGGGTACATTTCTAAGCTTAAAATTGATTAGGGGTCTCTGAGAAAGTCACATCTGCCTGAATTCCTCTCCTTTATGACACTCATTATCCAAGGCATCATGTGCTATCTCTTAATGGATCTGGTTTATTTGTTTATGATCAGGCTTGGCAAAACACATCCAGACCTTTTGGGGCCTTGCAGATGGACCCAGGTATTCCTAACCTGAAGGGAGGGGGGAAGAAGACTGAGGTTGTTGCAGGGTGACTGTCATTTTAAAGCTAAAACTGTCATGGCGCACGTTTGACAAAATGGTTGCAAGTTTTGTGTGTCCCGCACGTGGTATCATTACATCTATCACATTTCAGAGACCATGAAATGCCAAAATAGCAAAAAAAGAACCAAATCACCCCATTTGGGAAAGTAGGCACCCCAAGCTATTTGTTGAGTCCATGGAATATTTTATATGTTTTTTTAAGAAGTTTTGGGAAAATTACAATTTTTTTTTCACAAAGTTGTCACTAAATGATATATTGCTCAAACATGCCATGGGTATATGTGAAATGAAACCGCAAAATACATTCTGCTGCTTCTCCTGAGTATGGGGATACCACATATGTGAGACTTTTTGGCAGTCTAGCCACGTACAGGACCCTGAAAATCAAGCACCACCCTTAGGCTTTCTAAGGGCGTAAGTTTTTTATTTCACTCTTCACTCTCTATCACAGTTTCAGAGGCTGTGAAATGCCCAGATAGCACAACCTCCCCCCCCCCAAATGACCCCATTTTGGAAAGTAGACACCCCAAGCTATTTGCTGAGAGGCATGTTGAGTATTTTGCAGATCTCGCTTTTTACGTCCTTAGAAATCCTGAAGGCTGTGATTGGTTTTCGGGGTCCTGTACATGGATAGGCTTACAAAAAGTCCCACACATGTGATATCCCCATAGTCAGAATAAGCAGCATAATGTATTTGGGGGTGTAATTTCACATATACCCATGCCATGTGTGAGCAATATATCATTTAGTGACAACTTTGTGCAAAAAAAAAGCCAATTTTCCAGAAACTTGTGATAAAATATAAAATATTCCATGGACTCAACATGCCTCTGTGCAAATAGCTTGGGGTGTCTATTTTTCAAAAAGAGGTTATTTGGGGGGTGGGTTTGAACTGTCCTGACATTTTATGTCCCACATCACCCACTCTAACCGATTGAACCACCAAGTCCTTTTTGACACTTTTTGTTTGCACAAAAAAACATTTTTGTTAGGAAATTACTTTGAACCCCCCAAACATTATATATTTTTTTAAAGCAGAGGCCCTATAGATTAAAATGGTGGGTGTTGCATATTTTTGTTTCACAAAGTATTTGCGCAGCGATTTTTCAAACACAATTTTTTGGGAACAAAAACATTGAATTGAATTTTAATGCACAAAAACACATTATATTGCCCAAATCTTTGGCAAAATATAAAAGAAGATCTAATGCCAAGTACATAGATACAGGTAACCACTTTAGATTTACAGAGGAGGTCTACTGCTAGAATTACTGCCCTTGATCTGACATTCGCGGTGATACCTCACATGCATGGTGCAATTGCTGTTTACATACGACACGAGACCGACGCTTGCGTTCACTTTTGCGTGCATGCACGGGGGACAGAGGTGCATTTTTTTTTATTATTTATTTTGCTTTTTATTTTATATTTACACTGTCCCTTTCATTTTTTTTTAAAATCATTTTTATTGTTATCACAGGGATTTTAAGTATCCCCTATGATAGCAGTATGTAGTGACAGGTAGTCTTTTTTTAAAAATGTGGGGTCTATTAGACTCTAAATCTCTCCTCAGCCCATAAAGCATCTGACCACACTAAGATCAGTATGATAAGATACTTTTCCAGTTTCCCAATGGTGCTGTTTATATCCGTCAAAACTGAAGTCATGAAATGCTTGTAGCGTCCGGTTTCTTAGGCCATAGAGATGACTGGAGCCATTATAGTCTTCAATCAGCTCTATGGTCAGCTGGCGGAACCACCGGCTGCATTCTTTGGTTCCCCAGTGGGACAGGAGAACCAGAGAAAACCATGGAAGGCGGTAGGGGGCATTCCCTCCCACTGCTTGTAAAAGCAGTCTAGTGGCTAATTAGCAACTAGGATTGCTTTTACATGAAAGCTGACCATCGGCTGAAAAGATGGATGCCTATATGATACCTATACCTGCAGGCATCATTCCGGTATAACCACTCCAGCAACATACCAATACTTCGCTGGTCCTTGTTGGGCATATGTTGTAATATTCTTTTTTTCATGCAGACTGTGGGATAAATGAAAAAAAGAATCAATTAATTAGTGGTACGCCCACCATTAGAAACCAGCCCTGCATCCACTGACTTTTAATGATGGGCATAGCAGCGTTCTAAAAATATATACCGAAGCCTATGGCAATCCACCCCTATGTCCACTCCTGCCCCTATGCTTCGACATATATGCTCTTTTTTAACTGTGGTGGTGAAATCCCCTCCTACAGCTCTGGAGTTGCTGATTTACGTATAGGGGGAGCAAATGCTGTTGCTGTCAAGGTGAATAAATCAGTGCTGCAGCTGGATGGCATACCTGAAAAGCAAATACTGATTAACAATATAACACAGTAAACAGTAACGTATAAAAGTAGAATTACATACCTGCAAACCAAACATAATAAAACACAGTAACAATAAAACATTACAGGTAAGCATAAAATACAGTAACAATAGAGAAAGAGAGAGAACAATAGAGAGAGAAGAACAAGAAAATTACAACTAGTTTTGGCTTTTTTATTTTATTTTTTTTTTATTTTTTTAACATTTTTTTTGTTGTTTAAAAAAATTCTTTTTTTAGTACTTTTTTTTGTAACTGTAAATTGTAACTGTAACTGTAACAGTTGCAGGTTCGGGTCTCTCAAAATGAGGGGCATCTTTGAAGACCCTATGAAAGTGTGCCCTATGCCTGTGTACTGCTGTACCTGCTGCTAATATTAACCAATGCAAAGACCAGGCTTGTCAGGACAGGAGGGACAATAATAACGGGTGTCACACCTATATCCGTGTCGTCTGCAGACATGTCATCTTCTTTGGGGTGCTTGTTGGGTAGAGGTACCACGGAGGACTTCTGGGAAGTGCACATGCATTGGAAAGTTAGGGAACAGCACAGTCTGGAAACAGAAGGGCTGTGAAGGATCCAGTCCGTCCTGATGCTTTGTATAGCACATAAGTGTTCAACAGAGCCAATTGGAATAAATATACAGACATTTATTTATACTAGCATCTGGCCTTACGGGCAATTAAGGATGGTGCCAATAACTAGTAGTTGAAGTCCACCCCTCCCCTATTAAGGTTGTATTCGTGAAGGGGCTTCTCCACAACACCAGTCGCCGTTGGAATTTGGACTTTCGTATCTGCGTGAAGGGAGGACAGAACGCCCATGTACAAGTGGTACCCCTTTCCGAATAAGGGTGACACAAAAAAAAGGGGTTGGGGAAGGTTTGGGACTTTAAATGAAGCCATGGCATAAAAAGGTCATGCGCTTTCATCCCTGTTACTTTAAAGTATTAGGAGTAGATTGGGACTTTGAATGACACATGTGGTGGGAACAGAGTAGAAGATGGATCATGATAAAAAAATGTTATTCAAAGAGTTAACACAAATAAAAAAGGCAAAAGCATGATTATACAATAAAATGATCAATATAGGATAATAAATTCATAAATATTACAGATTTCCCAGATCCATCTAATAATGTATATACATAACGTTGATATTGCACAGATGGTAATCTGTGCGGTCCACGGCCTCATACTGCCCCATTAGGGAATTATCCCAATGACATGATTAAGAAAGGTGCTTAGGTAGGACCTTGTAAGCAGATGGTACCTCTACGCATTTCATGTTTTGATATCACTCATCAGGAGCACGCTTGTACTACATCTGAAACAGATGTTGAAAATTGGAATAATTTTTAACTAGTACATATCATGGGAGTTGTATGAAGAGTCAATACCCCACCCCCCAGAAGGGGAGGCCCATGAGTATTACTTACCATGTCCATGTGCCGGAGGACCACACGTGTCATTCAAAGTCCCAATCTACTCCTAATACTTTACCAAGGGTGACACCAAGTCCCAAACAATCTTGCCAGCACTCCCTATGTAGTCTGGGCAGTTGGGGGGCTCCACATGACTATCTTTACCCTCGTAAAACCATAAAACTATATGTATAGCCTGTGGCCCTGTCACAAAGCTTATACACCTTGACCCTGTATCTGGCACGCTTGCTGGGGAGGTACTGTTTGAAAGCAAGAATGCCAGAAAATTTAATCATGGACTCGTCTACTCAGACAACTTGATCGGGAATAAACAAGGCTGCGAATTGTTGGTTGAAGTGGTTTATGAGGGGCCAAATTTTGTGGAGCCGATCGTATTCAGGGCCACCCCGAGTATGACAGAGTTCATTGTCATTAAAATGCATTAACTGCAAAATCTGCTCGTATCACGCCCTGGTCTTGGAAGCAGAGAACACGGGCATATGGGGAATTGGGTCAGTGGATCAATATGACCGCAGCTCAGATTTTTTACATATGCCCATGAGGAGGGAAGTGTTAAATTCTGGAACTGTAATAGGTTTTCAGTCTCTGGCAAGTGACAATTGGGGATTAGCGGCAATGAATTTAACAGCATACAAATTGCTTTGGTCCACAATAGATCTATAGAGAAAAACAGTGAATAAAAGTCAAGGGCCATAAAAACAACTATTTTCACCTGAATGCTGGGTTGACCAGTGAACAGGGGAAGTTCGGGCGCTGCAGAAGTTGTGGGCTGCCAATCAGGGTTAGCATATGCAGCGGGAAGGACACTATGGGCTCTGCAGGCCTGTGTTTGTCTTCTCGGTGGCTCTGGGACACTACTTGTGCTAGCCACCACACCAGCTTGAACTGCACTTATGGGACTTGTCTCATCACCAAGTGTTACCGCAGTGCTGGTTTGTCTATGACCAGGGTGTACTAGGCGGCTGGAGCTTGCCAGTTCACCAGAAGTATGAGCGGCACTAGTACTGGCTCTCTGCTCCAAACGAGAGCCCTGCGGTTCTTGCACTTCAACAGCAGAACAGGATCGGGTACACCTGACCTTTGCAGGGACCACTACTCCGTCATCAGAGCTATCTGTGAGGGTGCCGCTACTCTCTACCGGTTTATATACTGAGCCTGAATCCGATAGTGGAGCTTCCCCATCGTTCTCATCTCTCATGCTCAGCAACATGTAGGCCTCTTCACTAGTGTACCTCTGTTTGGACATTTTGGCCTCTAAATTTATCGGTACAACTAGTTCGACTCACAGGCAAAAGAGCACCTGGTTGTCAGAGCCTGCTTAATTTGCTGCCAAAATAACTTTTAGTGTTCGCAAGGATAAGGCCTGACTCTGCAAACACTGCAGTTATGTGTTGTGTTTTGTAAGTGTCAGTGATCTATTTGATACTACACTTGGGTGGGCTGGGCTGGGCAGAGGGGCTAAACACAGGTGCTTGCAGGCATCTGGGTTGATCCGGCTAATGCCTTGCTTTTAGGAACACTAAAGTATTGGGGACGCTAGTATAGATTGCTAGTATAGATCTGATCAGATCACAGATATTGATCCATTAAGATACTATACTAGTAACGGACCTAGTGTGTGTGTGCGTGTTATAGTACCTGACTAATCTGACCCTGCCTGGTATTTACGCTGACCCTAACTGATGCTAAAACCTAATTGACAGAGCAATCAGGGAGCTAAAACCTTTATTATGTAGATATGGCCTGACAAAATAACAAACTAACTAAATAGCGTCAACCATGACACTAATACAGTGATCATTGGTGACGGGGTGATCAAGGGATTAAAACCTTTATTGGGGGTTAAGGGGGGCACCTGGGCCTACTATTACCTACCACTACCTACCCTAAGGTGATTTAGTGTCACAAGTACAATAATCAGTGAAAAATCTGATCACTGCACAGTGACACAGTGACAGGAGTGAAGAGGTTATCTGAGGGGGCAATCAGGGGGTGATCAATCGGTTAATTGTGTGCCTAATGTGCATTGGAGTCAGTGTAGTGTTGTGTACTCACAGCTGATGCTGTCGCCGCATTGGAACCGAAAAGTGCTCTAGGAGGGGAGATTGCATCACTTCCTTTGCCTGTGTTTACATTACACAGGCAGAAGAGGCTCTGCCATTTGCCTGATAACGTGGAAATGACCCCTCTTCCTCCTCCTCATCCTCCTGTGCCACATCCTCTACCATCATGGCCCGAAGTGTTTTTTCAAGGAGACACAGAAGTGGGATAGTAATGCTGAGAACAGCGTCATCGGCACTGGCCATGTTGGTGGAGTACTCAAAACACCGCAATATGGTATACAGGTCTCGCATGGAGGCCCACTCGTTGGTGGTGAAGTGTTGCTGTTCCGCAGAGCGACTGACCCGTGCGTGCTGCAGCTGAAACTCCACTGTTGCCTGCTGCTGCTCGCACAGTCTCTCCAGCATGTGCAAGGTGGAGTTCCACCTTGTGGGCACGTCGCATATGAGGCGGTGAGCGGGAAGGCCGAAGTTCTGCTGCAGCGCAGACTGGCGAGCAGCAGCAGGGTGAGAACGCCGAAAGTGCACACAGACGGCCCTGTTTCGCTTTCGTCTAGATAGCAAGGTTACTTTGCGGTATAAGCAAGGAAGTTCAGACCGGTTTTGTGTATTAATGAGCTTTTACTGAACAAATATGCTGTACATACAAAACTATTACAATATTAGGAATACAAATCAAGACTGACAGATTTCTATAGCAAATTAACAACCTAGCAAACAATCAAACTATCGTCTGTAACAGTAGAAATACACTTAAATGTTACTTCACTTCAGTTACTGTGTTCGTGATCTCCGTTGACAACGATTCTTCTGGAGACCAGGCACTTTTCTTAGTTTTACAGATGAGTACTTCGATTTTAATCCATGGTGAGAGTCAGCTCTTCCGCCCTGAGCTTATCTCTGGCAATATTTATATGGCTCAGTTCGTTTACAATGGTTACCTTAACAATGTAGTAACCGAAATGCCTGTGTATTCCCAAATTCTACCTCAAGACTCTGCCATTACAAATATATAATTGTTTACAGTATCTATAGAGACAACTGTCAAACTGTAAAACAACAATGGTAGCAAACTCATTAACCTTAACAATCAACTGACAAATGTCCCATTGTTTCAGGACAGCCTGTGTTACCAAGGCATTCATTTGAGAAGCATCCTCAAACAAACCTGATCTGTCAAAATGAGTCTGATAGATAAACCATTTGTTCATATAAAATATATTTTATATCAAACGCAACACAGGCCCGCACTTTATGCAGCAGCTCTGACATATCCGGGTAGTTTTTTAGAAAATTATGTACCACCAAATTCAGCACATGCGCCAGGCAAGGGATGTGCGTCAAACCGGCTCGGCCCAGAGCCGCTACGAGATTTCGGCCATTGTCGCACACCACCAGGCCGGGCTTGAGACTATGTATCAGTGGTTATGTGGACCTTGCCACAGATGGCGTTGCACAGTGCACATTTTATCTTGTCCCTGACTTGTTTGTGCAGGGAAGGGATAGCTCGCCTGGAAAAGTAGTGGCGGCTGAGAACCATGTACTGTGGGACAGCCACCGCCATCAGGTTTTTGAAACTGTCCATGTCCACCAGACGGAATGGCAGCATTTCAAAGGCCAGGAATTTTGAAATACTGGCATTCAGGGCCAGGGATAGCGGGTGGGTAGGGGGTACTTCCTCTTTCTCTCCAGTGTTTAGGAGATGGACAGCTGTAAGCTTCCATGGGACCATGTGGAAATGCTTGGGGATGGTGGCGGACATGGTGGCATTGCTGTCATATCATCTGTTTGCTGGGTGGAAGGTGACACTGTCACTGTAGAGGTGGAGAAAGAGGCCGAGGCAGCAGCAGAAGAGGAAGCAGGAGGATGCCGAGACCTTTCTTGGATTTTGAGGTAATTATTCCAATGCAGCTTGTGCCTTGAATTTAGATGCCTGGCCATGGTGGTTGTGCTCAGGTTGAGAACATTTATGCCCCCAGCTCAGGCTATCATTGCACAGCTTACAAACCACTTGTGTCTTGT
This sequence comes from Glandirana rugosa, assembly GCA_018402905.1. Taxonomy (NCBI): domain Eukaryota; kingdom Metazoa; phylum Chordata; class Amphibia; order Anura; family Ranidae; genus Glandirana; species Glandirana rugosa. Next base: position 54,718 of record BLSH010305991.1, on the reverse strand, counting down.
CATCAGCACATTGTCTGAAGAACTGCCACACGGGGGAACACCTTTGAGCTGCCTTTGGTGTGCTAGGTCCCTGGTTGTGGTGGGTAGTAGCAGGCCTACTGTCTAGGGGACGCTCGCTCCGCTTTTGCAACCTGCTTCCTCTTTTGCTGTGCTGGTGCCTCTGTGCGACCACCACCTCTTCCTCCAAACTGCACATGTCACTCGCATGACCCTCATTCTATGTGGGTTCTAGGACCTCATCATCCTCCACATCATCTTCCACCCACCCTTCACCACTGCCCTCCTTGTCAGTCTGCACACTGAGGCAAGCTGCAGCAGTTGGCACCTGTGTTTAGTCATCATCAGAGATGTGCTGCGCTGGTGTATCCATGTCCTCATCCTGCAACAGAAGTGGTTGGGCATCGGTGCACTCAATGTCTTCCACTTCTGGGGCAGCGCTATATGGATGGCCCACGGAAAGCACACCAGGAGAGTCATCAAAAAGCATAAGAGTCTCTTGCAGGACTTGGGGCTCAGACTGCTTGGCTAATTTACAAGGGGCTGAGGTGAAAGACAGATGGCCATGGGGTTCAGGTGCCAACTCTGAGCTTTCATCAAGGGACTGGGAGGGAGACAATGTGAAGGAACTGTAGGAATTGTCAGCCACCCAATCTACTATCGCCTGTACTTGTTCTGGCCTCACCAATCGTTGAGGGGCATTCTGGCCTACTATATAACGGTGAAGGTTCTGTTGGCTACCTGAGGAAGGTGTTTCCCTCGTGCGTGTAGCTGGCACACCTCGACCACGACCTCTCCTTCCAACAGGAGGTTCACCAACACCACCAACACCAGCAGCACCAGCATCACCAGCAGCACCATGACCACGTCCCTTATTTGCTCTCCTTATTGTGCCCGCAAATGTACTATGTAGCCCTATGTAAGTATTTATTAATGCCAATTAATACCTTTTTTTTTTAAAAACACCAGCGTAGCCGGACTTTTTATTTTGGTGCAAGAAATGCACCGCTCACACCAACAGCTGGAAGCTCTCCTTTTAGAACTAGGAGATGATTTTTGACCAATAATGTGTCACTTACAGCAACAGCTTGAACCTCTCCCTTTAGAACTAGGAGATGATTTTTGAACAATAATGTGTCACTTGGAACTTGGCCCTATAGGAGTAGGCAATGATTTTTGAACAATAATCTGTCCCTCTAAGCAGAAGCCTCTACCTAGTGCAGTGAGATCGTTGTGTAATGCAGGGTTTGATCTGCAATCTGTCACTCAAAGCAGCAGTATGTGAAATCTCAAATTACTCCCACAATCTGATCATTGTGTACGATCCCACAATCTGATGGTTGTGTACGATAGTAACGATCGTTGTGTTATGCAGAGTTTGATCTGCAATCTGTCATTCAAAGCAGCAGTATGTGAAATCTCAAATTTCTGCAATCTGTCCCTCAGAGCAACAGTAGTAGTAATCTCAGGATGCAGGATCAGATGTTAAAATGTCTGCAATCTGTCCCTTTACAAAAACGCTGGCAGATTCCTCTCCCTATACTATTCAGAGTCTCAGAGAGCATGTCACTGCAGCATCAAGTAATTCCAGCTTATATAGAGGCTGGGTCACATGATGCACTGGCCAATCACAGCCATGCCATTAGTAGGCATGGCTGTGATGGCTTCTAAGGGCAAACCAGTGAAACGCTTGTTGATTGGCTGCCCTGCAGCTATTCAACATGCATGATCAACTACCAGAACCCAGAACCCGAATGTTTTTTGAAATGTCCGTGTTCGGGTCCGGGTCCCGGACACCCCAAAGTTCAGTACGGACCCGAACGTTAGAACGTTACAGTCCGGGTTTGCTCAACACTACTTGTCAGTTCTGAAAAACAGTCGTCTCATTGCACTAGAAAAACTAAGCCGTGAAATGTGATTGATCTTTTGATGACATATATGATCAGTGCTTACCCGGTGGTTATTCTTACTATTATCTTTGTGTCTTCCTTCTGTGTGAAGCTACTGCTTATTACTAGTATATGGGTTGTGTACTCTTATTACTGGAAATGTTTTTTTTCTGTCCCATAAATGTTTTTTTGAAACATAGTTTAAGACAAAGCTACCATGTATGACAGCAAGTACAAATAGGGAGTTATACAAAGATAGGTAGATTGACATAGACATTAACATAAAAAAGGAAAAAACACAAGAATTTACAGTTGTCCTTTCAATACATAGTAAGAAACAGGGATTGAAGGCATGGAAATAAAGGAACATTTACTAGGAAAAACAGGGGTGGAGAGAGAAGAAGAAAAAAGGGGGGGTCAGGCTAGAGGGGAAGGGTAAAGGGGGAGGGGAAGGTGGGGTAGGATATCAAGCCTCTTCTCCTGCTATACCCCCCCCACACCACACACACACAACGTTGCAAGCTAAATCTCTCCTCTAGGCAGTCATGGGTCAGCCCGCGGTTGCAAATGACCAGTATTGCCAGGTGGTCTGAACACAATAGTAGAAGTTCATTTAGCTACTGGTAAGTGAGGTAGGCTGCAAATGTTTTAAAGTGGATCTAGCAATACCATACAGTGGTGAACTTTGTGAGCATATATTGAGAGATATGGATTCCTCCATCTCTTCCATTTTGTTTATTCTCTTAAACCATTTCCTTTTCGTTGGGACACGTTGGGACACGATCCAAACACCAATGGCAAGGGATGAATTATCTGGCTGCATAAACAATAAACATTGCAAGTGATTTAAAATGTGATCTTTTGGGTATAGAGGTATGATGTAGTAAATATTGCACTGTATAGTAGTCCAATATCAATTTACCTTTGTCCAGAAGAATTGGAGCTTGGCACACGCCCACCATATGGGTAACATTGTTCTTTCCCCTCATCCACTCCTCCAACACACATTGGAAATTGAGGGGGAGAATTTATGTAGCAATGAAAGTGTTCTATACAAATGGATACAGATTTTATATCCATTTTCTCGAATGTTCAAAGAGCCTCTGTGTATGTTAGTGCAAAAAGTTTCCCAATCTTCCTCTGTGAAATTCTGGCCCCTCTCCCAGGCTTGATATGATGCAGGAAAAATGCAGTAAGAGCTGTCAATAAAGTAGCATATAAAGTGGAAATTACATGTCATTGTGGTTGTTTCCTAGTGTAAAGTGACTCAAGCATAATAAGTGGTCTGGTCAAAGAAGAGGAGGCCCCATGTACACCCAAAAAATGTTTTATTTGAAGGTAGGTACATGTTTGGAGCATATGCAGTGCGACAAGGTCGTTTATTGCCTCATGGGTGAGGAGTCTTCCACGTCGTAAGAAGTGTAAAGTTAAAACATCCTTATAAGGCCATATTGATCTAATACATGTTGCTGTCATACAGTATCTCACAAAAGTGAGTACACCCCTCACATTTTTGTAAATATTCTATTATATCTATTCATGTGACAACACTGAAGAAATGTCATTTTGCTACAATATAAAGTAGTGAGTGCACAGCTTGTATAACAGTGTAAATTAGCTGTTGCCTTAAAATAACTCAACACACAGCCTTTAGTGTCTAAACCGCTGGCAACAAAAGTGAGTACACCCCTAAGTGAAAATGTACAAATTGGGCCAAAATAGCCATTTCCCTCCCCGTTGTCATGTGTCTCATTAGTGTTACAAGGTCTCAGTTGTGAATGGGGAGCAGGTGTTATTTGGTGTTATCACTCTCACTCTCTCATACTGGTCACTGGAAGTTCAACATGGCACCTCATGGCAAAGAACTCTCTAAGGATCTGAAAAAAAGAATTGTTGCTCTACATAAAGATGGCCTAGGCCATAAGAAGATTGCCAAGGCCCTGAAACTGTGCTGCAGCACAGTGGCCAAGACCATACAGCGGTTTAACAGGACTGCAGAGTTTGTCTTTGCGAAATAGACATATGAGTGCTGCCAGCTGCAGAGGTTGAAGGGGTGGGGGGGTCAGCCTGCCAGTGCTCAGACCATATGCCGCACACTGCATCAAATTAGTCTGTGTGGTTGTTGTCCCAGAAGGAAGTCTCTTCTAAAGATGATGCACAAGAAAGCCCGCAAACAGTTTGCTGAAGACAAACAGACTAAGGACATGGATTACTGGAACCATGTCCTGTGGTCTGATGAGACCAAGATAAACTTATTTGGTTCAGATGGTGTCAAACGTGTGTGGCGACAACCACGCATGTGAGGTCGACAAATAGGTTTGATGGAAGCGAAGGTCCAATTAATAGGTGTCTTTGCTATTTTAGGTACATGTTGAGGAAAAAGCCATGGTAGAAATTGCAGGGGCAGATGAATCTGGGCATTTCACGAGTCTTTTACTTCCTTATGGATATTTCAAATATTTTTTCTTTTTTGTACTCTTCTGTATATCTTAAAAATGTATAAGCAAAGAATGCAAAAAAAGAAAAAAAGATTTACTATTCCTTCATTATACATAAACTTAACTCTGTGTTCCATTATCTTATGTTACAACTTAATTATATTACTGTCCGTCTTTTATAGAGTCTGATAAATAGCACCCTGTTTTATGATGAGCTTTCTTCCTTACCATTATAAAAAGATCACATTAATAAAACACAGAAAATACAATATACACAATATATTTTTTTTAGGCAGTATGTAAGGCGAGCAGCACTTTCTGACATATTAACAGTTGTAATTGCTATCTAGCAATCAGTTGTTTCAAGAGTTTGTTTCAAATATAAAATGATTATATATTTTAATAATAGAAAGGAAGAAAATAGTTCCTTGATGTTTAAAAAAATAAAGAAACCACAACTTTTGTGGAAATTATTTTAGCTCTTTTGTGTAATTTCATTCAACTTTCTTTTATTTATTTTTTCCGCCACCAAATAAAAATAAATTATTAATATGATGTTTATTTCTGTTTTAATTATTAAATGAATCTCAACTGGCTTTATGTGCTTCTTTTTTCATAACATACAAATTCTACAGTCAGAAAATCTTTTTGCTAATAGCCCAAATTAGATGTATTTTGTTCTTAATTACATTCAGATTTGTTGACAATTTGCCCAAAGCATGAAAGACATTTCAGTTCCATGTAAATTGATATTTTCACAGCAATGTGAAAGAATACTGACAAGAACACATATAATTGCAATAATGACCACACTTTGTGGTACTTAATGTGAATTCAGAAATCCTCCTAGCAAAAGAAAAAAAAACAGCAAAATTTTGACAAGACTGAATTTAATTGTCTTAATGACTCTTGCTGTGACTATTTCTGTTGATTTAATCCCACCAGTCTTTCAAGGGTATCTGTAAAAAGTTAAATTGTAGCTTCTCTAAAGGTCATTGTCACTAGCTGTGCAATAAATAACAGATGAATTTCAGCTAATAAATGTTAACAACATAGTACTTAAAGTATTTCTTTTCATGGTTTGTAAACGTGCATAAAGACATTTGTTTCTTATGATTACTTGTGAAGTAACTAGGATTTATAAATTAACAAAATCTATTAAAATACTTAGAACAAAAATGAAAACAAAAAGAAAACTAGTTGACATTGATACATGTTTGCAAATCAATTGCATAGCCATCTTTTTACAGATAAACATGTTAAGGTGGTGAGCACTATTTAACCACTTCATATGACTGCGGCTTTCTTTTAGTGGAATATCGTTGATATGGTAGCAGATAGATACCATAAGCCTGGTATTTTTTTTTTTAAGGCGGCAATTCTGCCTCTGATAAAAGTGGACTCAGCTGCGCATTCACTTTTTTCAGCGGCGGGAGAGGTGCATCCCCTCCCGCCTTTTTCCCGTCATCTCCGCTGCTTACCGGACCCGCCAGTAGCAGCAGAGATGATCGGATCCACTCCCCCCTGCACTGGAAACGGAGTGAGCGGAAGAAGCAACGTCACAAGTCACTCTCGCCCATAGCTCTTAAAGGGGACATTTTTTTTTACTGCCATTTTTTTTATTCCATTTAAGTGTAAATATGAGATTTGAGGTCTTTTTGACCCCAGATCTCATATTTAACCACTTGCCGACCGCCAACCGCAGGTTGACGGCGACTAGGTGGCTCGATATCGCAAACCACCGTCATATGACGGCGGCTGCAAGATTGTGCACTGTGAGCGCACGCGCGTCACCGGAGGCGCGCTCGTGCCCTCACTCTGTCCAGGAGGGGCCAGGGAGCTGGTAGGGTGGACTCGATCTCCGCCGGCTACCCGCGATGCCCCCCCTGCAGTGAAACAAAGGAGATCTGTGCATGTAAACATGGATCTCCGTTCTGTGAGAGGGGGAAGGTCTGTGATCACAGCCTTCCTTTACATGGAAGCCGTGATCACTCCCCTTCCCCTGCCAGTCAAACACGAATACAGTTAGAACACGCCCAGGGAACACAGTTAACCCTTAGAGCGCCCCCTGCAGGTTAACCCCTTCCCTGCCAATGGCATTTACACAGTAATCAGTGCATTGTTATAGCACTGATCGCTGTATAAATGTTAATGGTCCCAAAAAAGTGTCAAAATGGTCCGACATGTCACAGTGCCGCTAAAAATCTCAGATCACTGCCATTTCTAGTAAAAAATAAAAAAAATAAAAATCCCAGAAATTAATTCTCATCGTCCGTAAACGCTGCAACTTTTGCGCAAACCAATCAATAAACGCTCATTGTGATTTTTTTTTTAATCACAAATATGAGGAAGAATATACATCAGCCAAAACCATTGAAATAAAATGTTTTTTTATATTTTTTTTGGATTTGTATTTTAGCAAAAAGTAAGAAATGTGTTTTTTTTTTTGCAAAATTGTCGCTTTTCTTTTGTTTATAGCGGCAATCAGAAATGACACAGCAGTGATCAAATACCACCAAAAGAAAGCTCTATTTGTGGGAAAAAAGGACGCAAATTTCGTTTGGGTACAACGTAGCACGACCGCGCAATTGTCAGTTAAAGCAATGCAGTGCTGAATCGCAAAAAGTTCTCTGGTCCTAAAGTGGGAAATCCTTCCGGGGCTGAAGTGGTTAAGAGGTTCTGGCATGCTTTTTTCTATTACAAGGAATGTTTAGATTTCTTGTAATAGGAATAAAAGTGATCAAATTATTTTTTTAAAAGACAGTGTAAAACTAAAAAATAAAAAGTAAAATAAATAATTTAAAAAAATGTTTTAAAGCGCCCCGTCCTTGCGAGCTCGTAAGTCCCGCCCACATATGAAAATGGAGTTCAAACCACACATGTGAAGTATCACCACGATCGTTACAGTGAGAGCAATACTTTTAGAACTAGACCTCCTCTGTAACTCAATACTGGTAACCTGTAAACCTTTTTAAATGTCGTCAATGGAGAATTTTAAGTTGCAAAGTTTGTCACCATTCCGCGAGCTGGCGCAATTTTGAAGCATGACATCTTGGGTATAAATTTACTCTGTGTAACATTATCTTTCACAATATGGAAAAAAAGTGGGTTAACTTTACTGTTGTCTTATTTCTTAACTCTAAAAGTGGGTTAACTTTTTCAACAAAAATGACGATTGTAGGACCGCTGCACAAATACGATGTGACATAAAGTTTTGCAACGACAGCCATTTTATTCTCTAGGGTGTTAGAAAAAAATATATATAATGTTTGGGGGTTCTCAGTAAATTTATAGCAAAAAAATGGTTTTAACTAAACACCGAACTCCAAAAAGAGGCTCGGCCTGGAGTGGTTAAGATCATGGGATTTATTTCAGACCACTATTTTTGTATTTTTTTATCATTTGTAAAGCTAGCCAATGCTAGTATCATTATGCAAAAATGACCAGAAAAATAGCTCTCCAATGTAAGTTTACAAGAGCAAAAATATTTGAAAAGAATTAAGCTATAATCTTCTCTGCAACCTCTGCTTGTATCAGCTCCTGCAACAAGTTAGATATGGAGTACTCAATTCCATTGGATCCAGTCATAGTCAATTCAAGGCATCTGGCACACTTGTGCGGGTGGTTATGTGTATGGGGCAGTGGGTAAATAGCACCTGTTCCTGCACCCACAACCATCCACTGCCAAATCGTGCTGCTCCTTTGCAAATGCACGGGACTGCTATCTATTCTTAATAATACCTGCAAGCATCTGAAACTGCAGTTGGTTCAGTTGTGGGAAATAACTTGGTGGAAAAGCACCATGTGATTTCCCTCTGGCTATGTTTTAAGAAAGGTGCAGGAACCTTTTTACTGCATGAAATGCAGGCACAGCAGCCAACTCAAATGAATGGTCTTCCGTGCCTGCGCAGGCATGGCTCGCAGGGCAGCATAGACGTGAACCTAGCCTAATAGTGGAGGAGAAGGAATAGGGTGCATAAACACTGCCATTTTTACTATAACAGAAAATTAAGTCTGGTTCATACTAGATGCAGTCCAGTGCATTTTATTCTGCATCAAGAATGCATGGACAGTGTTTAACATTGATTCCAATGGCCCTAGTTCACACCAGTGCAGTGCATTCCAATGCAAACAACAAAAGTAGAACACTTTGCGTTTTTTTCTTTATGAAACGCATGTGGAACCTGGCAAACACATCAAAAATACACCAGAATGCACATGTCCTCAATTCACCTCAAATGAGATGAAGAAAGAAAAGAGGGGTAAAAACACACCAGAACAAATCAAAAACACATAAAAAATGCACTTGCAGAAATGCATCCAGAATGCACAACAAAGTGCAATGTGACTGAGAATGTTACTTAGAACCATGCTGGTTCTGAAATACATCCGCCAACATCCCTGAAATTCAGTATTTGAAGGATTTGTGTAGAGTTGAGCGAACCCGGACTGTAAAGTTCGGGTCCGTACCAAACTTTGGGGTGTCCGGGACCTGAACCCGGACTTTTCAAAAAAAGTCCGGGTTCGGGGTTCTGGTAATTTTAATGAAAGTTCTGAAAATTGCTGTAAAAAAGTCCAGGAAGGTCCCAGAGGTCTACAAAAGGAAAGAAAATGGGGGTAAGGGTGGGACAAGTGCCCTGCAAAGAAATGGGGACAGGGAAATAACTTTAAATAATTTTTAAAAAAATAAAAACATAAAAAAAGCAAAAATGGAGGTGAATGTGGATCATCTTCAAACTGGGTCTGAAAAGTATTAATTAACGGTAGAAGCCATATAACTTTTCTAAAATCATCTTCAAACTGTGTAAAAAAATATAAATTAGCCGGGAGAACCCATATCACTGTTCTGCAAACATCTGGAAACTGTGTGTGTCACTTTAAATGAAACCGGGAATAAGTGAACATCTGTTCTGCACACATCTGGAAAGTCTGTGGGTCACTTTAAATGAAACCGGGAATAAGTGAACATCTGTTCTGCACACATCTGGAAAGTCTGTGTGTCACTTTAAATGAAACCGGTAATAAGTGAACATCTGTTCTGCACACATCTGGAAAGTCTGTGTGTCACTTTAAATGAAACCGGGAATAACTGAACATCTGTTCTGCACACATCTGGAAAGTCTGTGTGTCACTTTAAATGAAACCGGGAATAAGTGAACATCTGCTCTGCACACATCTGGAAAGTCTGTGTGTCACTTTAAATGAAACCGGGAATAAGTGAACATCTGTTCTGCACACATCTGGAAAGTCTGTGTGTCACTTTAAATGAAACCGGGAATAAGTGAACATCTGTTCCTACAAGTGAATAATGGCCAAAGTAAATTTCACTGTGTGTCTGAAAGGTCTACACACGTCTTGTCTACAAGTGAATAAGGGCCAAAGTAAATTTCACTGTGTGTCTGAAAGGTCTACACACGTC
>BLSH010305991.1:24742-44215 GCA_018402905.1 Glandirana rugosa | reverse complement strand
TTTAATTTTTATGTGTTTCCAGATGTTTGCAGAACAGTGATATGGGTTCTCCCGGCTTATTTATACTTTTTTGACACAGTTTGAAGATGATTTTAGAACAGTTATATGGCTTCTACCGTTAATTTAATACTTTTCAGACCCTGTTTGAAAATGGTCCACATCCACCTCCATTTTTGATTTTTTTTAGGTTTTTATTTTTTAAAAATGCTTTTAGTTATTTCCCTGTCCCCATTTCTTTGTAGGTCACTTGTCCCACCCTTACCCCCATTTCCTTCCTTTTGCAGACCTCTAGGACTTTCCAGGGCTTTCTTACAGCCATTTTTGTGCCTAAAAGTCCGGGTCCCCATTGATTTCAATGGGGTTTGGGGTCCGGGACAAAGTTCGGGTTCTGTCCGGACCCGAACCCGGACTTTGTCCCGAAGTTCGGCCGAACCAGCAGAACCTGGACTTCTAGAAGTTTGCTCAACTCTAGATTTGTGTATTTTTAATTTTGCCCTTTTAATTGTTTTTCATTGGTATATGTCCCTTGTGGCAGTGTCCAGCTTCCCATTTCCAGAATCAACTAATAGGATGTCTACCTATACGCTTCAAAGGGGTTCACTGCAAAGATTGGATTGAACCCAAGAAGGTTAACCCATCCATGAACATTATTTATTTATTTTATTTCAGGTACTTATATAGCACCGTCAATTTTTGCAGTGCTTTACTTTATATATTATACATTTGCATCAGTCCCTGCCCTCAAGGAGCTTAAAGTCTAAGGTCCCTAACATACATTCATACATACACATACTAGGGCCAATTTAGACTGGAGCCAATTAACCTACCAGCATGTATTTGAAGAGTGGGAGGAAACCGGTGCACCAGAAGGAAACCCACGCAGGCACAGCGAGAACATGCTAACTCCAAGCAGGTAGTGGCATGGTTGAGATTCGATCAATGCCCTAGTGCTGCCAGACAGAAGTGCTAACCACTTAGTCACTGTGCTGCCTCTTAATATAAAATAGCAGCTTAGGACTGTACATAGGCATTAGCAGAAAGATCAGAAATATAAAAGGCATAATGCATTTTAAATGCAGTTTAAGGCAGAGTCCCTCTAATCTCCCCCCTCCCCCATTCCCCTCAAAAATGTCCTTGTCCTCATGGGTCAATCCAAAAAATACTCTTATCCCTGCGAGTTGGGTGCCCTGCTTAACAAATTGGTAAGGAAGTGGTTAACGGTGGGAAAAAAATAAACAGTAGTGGTTACGATTCCTAACTTTCCCAAGAAAAAGCAATAGGTTTAACTAATTGTAGTTACATACCAAAAAAAAAAAACAAAGGATATAGCTCACCAGACAAAGGGCTTTCACTAAAGTGACAGGTACTCTTTATCACATCGTCAGTAGTGTCCTACCATTATTTACTGGTTAAGAGTGAGGCATATTCCTTTAGACAGTAAAACAGTAGTACTTGGGGAAGTCAAACTTTTTTCTTTTTTGTATGAGGTACAAAATCAATACCAGATTCAAATGGTCTGGTATTTATCTTAGGGGAAACTCCACGCACTCTGGCTGAATGGAAATTTTAAAACATTTTGGTAGATGTTTCCCAGGGCAACGCCCCTCCCCCCATACTATATTTTGACACCCTCTTGTCTATTAGCCCAAAAAATGTTTTCAATTTGACAGAGTTGGCTCACATTGATTTCAATGAGGTTAAGGTTCTGCATCCAAACTTCTTTGAAATTCACTGAACTCTGCCTGAACCAAACCCAGGGCAGTTCACCTGATCCCCAGTAGTTAATTTGACCACAGAGAAATTAACTTCTGATCTGCAACAAAGCATAAAGACATAAATAAAAACATGTTTTGTTTAACTTTTTACAAACTAGGTACACCCAGCAGAATAGTCCTGTTAAGTCTCTGGGACTCTTCTTAGTCAAAGGCCATTTACTAGGCTGTTCATCTTCAACTGAAAAAATTTTAAATGCCACAACCGAAACTGATAATTCTTCCATGATAAAAAAATCCAGCCTTTCACATGGGCATTGTCCATTTAGTCATGTTTCTTTCAAGGAAAAATTGAATCGGTTTGCAATAGTTTATATCAGTTTTTGCATCTGTCTTCCGTTCAGTTCCATTCCGTTTTTATCTGTTTACATACCACAATGCATTTGTTTACATGTGTTTACATCTGGTAATGCATCCATTTACTTTTTTTTTTTGTTCCAAAACAGGTTTTATTGTTTATAAGGAGCACAATAGGAGAGACAACTCAATTTGGATAGCAATGACAGATCACAGAGCAACATGCAGTGTACATACATATAAGTATAAATACGATTGTTGCATTAATATGCTGAGAGGAGGATGTAGTCCTATTGTACAGTGCACTTTTAGAAGAGTCAGGGGTGGGGGTCTAGAGGACATGTGACCAGCACATGCGATCTAGTAATTGTAAGGGTGGGTGGGAAGAAGAGAGAGAGAGAAAAGAGAAGGAAAGAGGAGAGAGAAAAAAAGGGGGGAGAGGAGGAACCTTGGCGTTCATACTGAATGAGAGTGTCGAGTGGGAACGTGGCTAGATTGTTTGGAAGACCCGGTTTAATAGGGCTTCTCACTGGTGGCTCATTGTCAGGGCGAATTCTGGAGATGAGCGGAAGTGGATCCAGCATGCCCATTTCTTAGAAAATTTGGAATGAGAGTTGTGAGCAATGGCAATGAGCTCTTCCATTTCCTTAATTTTTTCTACTCTTGTGAACCAATCTTTAAGTGATGGCAACACTTGAGTTCCCCATAGACTGGGGATGCAAAGTTTTGCTGCATTAATTAATGACATGGCAAGAGAAGGAAATTGGATTTGTCGGTATTCCCAGAATGAAACTTTTGATTTGGCTTGTTGTGCATTGAAGACTTCAAAGGAAGGTAGTTTTCCATTCTCTAATAAGTGGGTAATTCTAAGGCCAATACTAGGTTGTTCTGTGGAACAAGGGTGCTTCGCTAAACCTGGGGGAAAGACATGGTTACCGAAGAGGGGGTTCAAGGGGCCTGGGATTTTTGATATTTGGTTTTTATAGCAAGCCTCTTTGAAGCACTGGAGGGTGGGGCCAATACATGGGTGGTCATGCTTGTTTAAATGATTATAATGATGGTGGGTCCAAGGAGTGCCGCATAATGGCATTTGTGAGAGGCATTTTTCTAGATTGACCCAATCTTTGCTTTTTGCGTGGAGGTGCCAATCAATAATCCTTTGGAGTTGGCAAGCTCTATAGTATTGTGTGAAGTCTGGGAGGTCGATCCCTCCTTTATTTTTGGGCTTAGTGAATTGGTCAAAACTGATTCTAGGTTTTTTATGGTTCCATAGGAACGTTGTGCAGAGAGATCTGATAGTTTTGAAGTTCTTGGGGATGTCGATAGGTAGGGTTTGGAAGACGTACAGGGAGGACATTCATTTTAATGATCGCCGCACAGCCAAACCAAGAGAAATGTGCTTTATCCCAGTTCATGAGGTCGTTCCCTATGGTCTTTAGAATATGAGAGAAGTTTTTAGTGTAGAGATCGCCAAGGCGCACTGGGAGTTGAACACCTAAATAGGTTATGGTCTCTTTTTGCCAAGTGAATGGGAAATTTTGTGTACAGGCCTGAAATTGGGTAGACGGGAGTGAGATACTCATCGCCTCCAATTTGTGATAATTAATTTTTAAGTGTGCTATATTTTGGAAGAGCTGGAGGTCTTTCAAGAGATTGGGGAGTGTAACAAGGGGCTCTGTCAGGAATAGCAGCACATCGTCGGTGAATGCCGCTACTTTGTATTGCTTAGGTCCAATCGACACTCCTCTAATATTTGGGTTCTCTCGGATGTGCCTCAGGAACGGTTCCAGGGTCAAAATAAATAATAGGGAGGATAGGGGGCAGCCCTGGTGTGTGCCATTACTGATGGAGAAGGCATCTGGCAGGAGACCGTTGACGCGGACACTGGCAGTGGGACCATTGTAGAGGGCCATTATAAGGTGTGTCAAGTTGCTACCAATGCCCAGGGTTCGAAGTACCGCCAGTAAGTAGTCCCATGCCAACCTGTGAAATGCCTTTCTTTCATCTAGAGATAATAGAAACCCAGCTTGTTTTGAGTACGTACGGTGGTGATGGATACTCAGTGCCTTGAGGGTGTTATCCCTGGCTTCCCTTCCTGGGACAAATCCTACTTGGTCACTATCAATAAGGTGGGGTAATAGAAGGAGAAGACGATTGGCCAGGATTTTCGCAAAAAATTTCAAGTCTGTGTTCAGGAGGGAGATAGGGCGATAATTTGAGGCTAATGTGGGGTCCTTCCCTGGCTTGGGAATCACCGATATGTGCGCTTCGAGTACAGTTGTGTGGGAGGAAACTAGTTCTGGAAGCCGATTATATGCTTTTAGGAAGGGTTCGATTAAGGAATCGGAGAATGATCTATAGTAGGCCAGGGGAAAGCCATCGGGGCCGGGGCGTTTGCCTTGTTTCATTTGTTTAATCACGCATTTAACTTCGTCAGCCATAAGCGGGCCATCTATGTCTTTTGCTTGCTGTGCAGATATGGGTGTGGGGCTGTATTGACTGAGGAATTCTTCAATTATTGTTTGTCTGGGCCTATTTTCGCCTGGGGGTCTATGTTCGGATTTTAAGTTGTAGAGGTTCGAATAGAACTCAGCAAAGTGCTTAACAATGTCTTCATTAGCTGAGAGTAATTGTCCGGAGGGTGTGTGCAGGGAGTGTATAGTCGTGCTAGATTTTTTGGTCTGAATTGCTCTAGCCAAGTATTTGCCGCATTTGTTGCTGTGCTCAAAAAATATTTTTTGCAATAGCTGAATTTTTTCTGGACTTAGCGGCCTAGTTCCTCTTTAAGTTGTGCACATAACTGTTCAAGTTCCCTCCAAGTCTGTTGGGCTCTGATTTGTTTGTGGGCCCGTTCCAGGGCGTGTATTCGCGTCAGAAGATTGTCGGTGTGTCTTTGATTTAGTTTTTTGCGTGTAGCTGCCATTTTTAGTAAAAGCCCTCGAATAACACATTTATGGGCTTCCCATTGAGAAAGAGGGCTCATGTCTGGGGTATTGTTCAATTCGAAGAATTCTTTAATTTGTTTGTCAACTAAGTCTGCGCGCGATGGGTCTGTCAGTAGTGATGTATCAAGCCTCCAGGATTTGGTGGTCGATAGTTTGTCTGGGAGGGTTAAAGTAATGGTGATCGGGTGATGGTCCGACAAGAATAGGAGTTCGATATTAGCTTTTGAAAGAAGTGAGATCTTTTTGTGAGATAAAAAAATAATCAATTCTGGAATACCGGTTATGGGGGGCGGAGTAGAAGGTATAGTCTTTAACCCCGGGATTTAAAGTGCGCCAAGCATCATGTAGGAGGAGGTGTTGAAGTTGGAGTTTAATTTGATGGAGAGCTCTATAGGGGGTGGAAGAAGAACCTGTAGAGGTATCTTAAATAGGATTCAGAGCTACATTAAAGTCCCCTCCAAGGAGGAGAATTCCTGTTTGGAAAGATGTTAGCAGTTCTGTGGTATTGCGAAAGAAGAATATTTTGGCGGAGTTGGGACAGTAGATGTTGGCTATTGTCAGTGGACGTCCCCATAGAGTCCCTTTCACGAATAGATAGCGCCCTTCCTCATCTGCTAACGTATCTGAAATAATAAAGGGGAGGCGTTTGGAGATGAGGATGGATACTCCTTTTGTTTTTGCCAGGTTATTAGTAGCGTGAAAGGCTGTGTGGTAGAATTTGTTCGATAGTTTTGGGATGTGACCTGTTTTAAAATGGGTTTCTTGAATAAGGACAAAATCGGCTTTAGTTTTTTGCATATAGGGGAGAAATTGTGACCTCTTCTATGGTAGATTGAGGACTTTTGCATTGAGCAAAACTAATTTAATGTTTGCCTTATTTGTTTTGCCTTTAGCAGCCATTGCTATTCAGGCTATTCCAAGGTGGGGTGTATGCAAGAGAGGAGAGAGAGAAAAGAAAAAAAAAAAAGGGGGGAGGGTTATATGTGTAGGTGGGGAAAGGACTTAGAAAAACCCTGAGAGGACTCGTAGGTGCTCTCGAGGGAATGGGGGAAACCGACAGTAAGGATAGACCAGCTATCCTACCTCAGTGAACAGGGCGTGTCGGAGGATTTCAGCGAAGTTCGGAGAACTAGGCTGTGTTGAGACGTGGAAGGGCGAGAGGAAACGTCAGTTGGGTTAATATAGAGAGGAGTATTTGATAGACCGAATACTCCACCACTCGTCGGTTTTGTCATTTTTTGTTTGGATCAAAGAGGATCTGTGATCAACTTGTATAACAAAATAGGTTAAGCAGTCGACAACCATAGTTTAATAATGCAAAACTGCTGTGGAACTGGCTTCCCAAGACCCCATCTCGCATATAGATATATGGGTAAGGAAGTTGGAGTGGAAGGGGTATATAGGAGGGGTAATTGCACAGGGATGAATGGGTCTCCCCGCACTCATTGAGTGCGGTTAGTAGTTGAGCTTTAAAGTCCATAGAATTACCAAGGGGGCTATGGCGCGGGGTTGAGCCCATGTCAGGTGTTGGAGGTGGGGAAGCCAGTTCAACATCAGGCATGTAGGTGTATCAGACAGTACAAAGAAATGGTATGCAATGCACTAAGTACTCACTCATTAGAGTGTCATATTATCTATAGTACAAAAGGCTTTCAAAAGGCAGGGGGATATGTGGAGTAGTGAGGGACACGGAGAAATAGTATCACATTCCAGCAGTGATGGGGGAAATGGAAGGGCAAGAAAATATTTCGCTAAATGTAGTAGCTGCAAGGGAACACCTATATTGGAGCTAAATCCGTGGTAGTCTGTAATCAACTTATATAACCGTTTAGAACTTGTAACCGAACACGATAGATAAATAATGCAAAACTGATGTAGACCTGGCTTCCTGTGGTATTTACCCCTATAATAGTATAGGGGTCGGAAGATTGAGATGGGGTGGTTTTGTGGGGGGGCTCCTGTAGAAGGAAAATCAGGTCTCAATGAGTGTAACGTGTTATTTTCAATTCCTGTCAAGGAGCCCTGTACGTTGTCAGGGGGGTTGTGTCAAAGAGTTTCACACGTGTCATGTGTAGGTGGTGGGGGGAGCCAGGTCTACACCAGACACAAGAAACATATAAACCATTACAAAGTTATGATATAAGATTCAGTAATGTTATGGTCATCAGGGTGTCGCAGTGCATCTCAAAGCCCAGAAACTTGCCTCTCAGCCGGGGGTCGACTGGGGTAGCTGGGTCCAAGAGGGCATTTCGGCATATTTCTCAGTAAGGTCACAATTTTCAGAATATCACAGTATTCGCAAAGGTTCAGCAACTTGCCAAAAGGCATGAGGGAGGGCAGGATATCTAGGTGTCAAGGGATACAATAGATCAATCCTATACTGCCGGGAAAGATGTAAGAGCCGGAGTGTGGTGCACTCAGGGTGTTGGTTGCATATGAGGAGCAGTGGGACAGCGATTCTTTGTCATCCTAGAGATGGCCCTAAGCGATTTTACATACAGGGTAATCCAGGGTGGGGTGAACAAGCAGTTAAGTACCCATATGCCACCAGCCTGATCCTGGATGTGTAGTTCGGTCAAATTAGCTAGGGAAGAAGATGTTCATTACCTGGTCCAGTAGTTGCCTCAGAGTTGACAGGGTGAGACCACTTTGTGTTTATGTTGATCTTTCATCAGGGTTGTAGAAAACAAGGGAAAGAGAGAACAGAACACTTATAACAGGAGATAACATGGAATGTCAAGAGGGGTTTAAACGATTGTGGAGATTCAGGCCTCTTCTAGGCCTTCTGTGAACCGAGGAGGCCATTACGCTCCCTCCGCCCGATGCTCTTCGATTGGCAGGTGGCGGGGAGTTGCATGCTGACAGCCGTCTTCTATGAGGAGTGGTTGCGGGGCCATGGTGTTGAAACTCCATTGGTTCTTCCATGTTTTGTGCTGTGAGTCGTGGGCTTTGATGCCAGTCTGGGATATCCATAAAGGGGATGTCGAGGTTTTCACAGAAACTTGCCCTTGTTCAGGGACACGCAGCTGGGCGTTGCATCCCGGAGGGCCAGCAGAGAGACAGAAGGGAAATTTCCATCTATATGGAATGTCTCTTCCCTGTAGCGCCTCCAGTAATGGGCATAGATTTTTGTGCTTTTGTAAGGTGATCTGAGACAGGTTCTGATACAGCTTAATCTCCAGGCCATTGTAGAGGATTCTATCTTTGGCCCTGGCTTTGCGTAAGATCTCCTCCTTGACTTGGAATTTGTTAATATGGCCAATGACATCCCTAGGGGGGGTCTGTGTCTCTGCGTCGCGGTCGCTGGGTACGATAAAGCGATCCATTTCAATTTGTGTCTCTGGAGGTCTTTCTAGCAGGTCATTAAATATGGTCGAGACTGCTTGGGTAAGTTGGGCCGGCTCCACCTATTCCGGCAACCGTCTTATTCTGATGTTGTGTCTACGATTCCTGTTGTCGAGGTCCTCCAGGTGTCGGTGTATATCCCTCAGCTGCAGGGAGTGAGCGTTGAGGGCCTGCTGTGCCTTGTGTATATCTGTATCATGGCGGTCAGTTAAGTCTTCCACCTCCTCTAGTCTAGATGTCATTACTTGCATGTCTTTGCGGAGATCAGATATCGCAGCGAACAGGGAGTCTTTAATATCAGTAGCCACTGCTTTCAAGTCTGCCAGGCTTGGGGTGCGTTCTTGCCCGGCTGGCTGGGGACACCGCGCACGGCGTTCTGGAAGGGCTCTTGCTGGTTTGCATGGTAGCTCCTGAGAGTTGACTGGCAGTTGCCGTGTCCCGTGGCTGGGGACAAAAAAGATTGTGAAACCCCTTGCTGGCCTGTGTGTTCGGGGCCCGTGGTGAGTGGGAACGAGATGTTGAAGGGCTGTGGTCCATTTTGCCCATAGTATGCGTGGTGGGAACCCTCTGGTGCTGAAAAACAACCGACTCGTGGCAGAGTAAGGGGGTTGAGCTGCCATCTTAATCAGCGACCGGGTCGCACATCAGCTAATGAGTTGTTTGCAGTGTGAAGAAAGTTACTAGAGCTAGTGTGGATGTGCCAATATGGCCGCCGTTACTAGGTCTTAATGATTTTCTTTGGAGCCAAGAGCGGGAGATAGAATTATGGTGCCCAGAAGGTCTGTGTTTAGTTCAGTGGTTATAATAAGGCTTGTTCTGTTTGTCTGGGCGTCTAGTATGGTGAGGTCCGCGGCTAGTGGGAGTCGCAATATGGCGGACTTAGTAGGCCTCAGCGGGACCCCGAGCTTGCGTACATTCTGTGCCCGAGCTTGCGGCGGCGGGCACCGCATGTGAAAAACAACTGTTGGAGTGATGGCCCAGGCACTCTGACTGCCGGATGATTCTGTGGCTGATTATGGTGCCAGGGGGCGGTTCGGATGGCCCGGTATATGCGCCGGCCTAAGTGAATGTCTGCCCGCGGCTCTGGTACCGCTTAATCTCTTTATGAGAGTGCAGCCTGAGGTGCGGGGAGGATAGTGAGGGTGTTTTTCTCTCTCACCTGTCCTTGGAGTTTAAGGATTCCTTTAGATTGTGGTGAAGGGATCCGGAGCTCCTGCAGGGTACGACCGATGCCTTCTCGCGCCAAGCCACGCCTCATGAATCCATTTACATTTCTTTTTATATCTGTTTTACATTCTAGATGAAAGTATGATAATTTCCCAAGATTTGATGGCCCTCCCATGCTGCACTGTAGTCTCACAGTGTGTTTCATGGTGTTCTTGGTGTGTCCTAACTTTTTTGTGCTTGTTAGCGATGGATTCATTATACTTTTGGGACAGTGTGGCATTGTTTGTCATGTATGCCTATGTGAGATGAAAAAGCATGAAAGGGAGGAAGATTGTAGAGAGGAGGCAACACAGGCCCTGAACTCATCCTACGCTGTTGAAGTAATCTTCTGAAGGTTTTGTTGCACTATAATCATCTGAGACAGTATCCAATAACGTTTTTTAACTCCACAAGTATGTGTGTAGCCATATTTGACTACTTTTTGGACAATGATATATGGGATAAGAGCAATCAATAAGTGGCTGCCTTGTAGTTTTGCCTGATTTTCATCCAAAAAATGGTGATAGGATTGCCCTCAGTATTGAGTGATGTGCAGAGGACATCTTAGCTGGGTAGGTTATAAATAGATGAACTACAAACCAAAGACACCATTTTCTTTTCAACATGTGACAGTCAGCTACTTTGGGGTGCTCATTTTCTTCACTTTCTGTGCTCTTTTTTACCTCCAACAAAACTCTATTTGAAGAGTGAAATATGTTAGGTTTGGTTGATTTTAATTTTGGAAGCACCTTCTGTCTTTATTATTTAGGTTCAAATTATATTTTTCTTGTCCTGACACACTCCCCCCCCCCTTTTCATCATTGTGGGGTGTGCTATGCCTTGTGTCAGTGCAGTCTTAGCTAATGGAAAGATTTACTTTTGACTCTCTCTCTCTAGAAACTAGCCAGGTGCTCTCCAACAGGGCACCTACTTTATCTAATAGGGCTGGCTTTCTTGAAAAAGAGATTGATTTTGATTAGATCTCTCTAGAAGCTAGCCAGGTATTCTCCAACAAGGCACCTACTCTATCTAAAGAGATAATACTAAATATCAACATTGGTGTGGATCATATTGGGATTTAGGAAAGAATCTTCATTCACTTTTGATTCCCCTTTGCTCAAAAAGAATTGCACATACTGTATGTACAGGATAATGATATATGGGATAAGAGCAAACAATAAGTGATTGCCTTGTAGTTCTGATTTTCATTCACAAGATGTTGATAGGACTGCCCTCAGCATTGAGCATGTGCGGAGGCATCTTAGCTGGTCAGGTTATACATAGATGAACTAGAAACCAAAGACACCATTTTCTTTTTACCATGTGACAGTCAGCTACTTTGGGTTGCTCATTTTCTTCACTTTCTGTGCCCTTTTTTTAACTACGACAAAGCTCTATTTGAAGAGTGAAACATGTTAGCTTTGGGTGATTTTTATTTTGGGAGTACCTTTTAACTTTATTATTAATGAGGGAGGGGTGATCCAGACAGCTAAGTATGCCCTATTCTGTGATGCATAAGGCAGTGCATGGTGGGATATGAAGCTTCCTGGATGGTCACATGGTTCTACATAGAGGAAGTGATGGAAACGGAAAGCCTTCTATTTATATGAAAAGTGAAATTCTGCCTGTAAAGGTGAACTTAGACTTTAATTTACAAGTAACTGATATTGACAATATTGTATGTACCTGGATAAAAACTGTTTTCAGGAGCAGGTCCAGAGTGTAATGATTAATGGCATATTTCTTTATTGGTCTGGAGTTTTGAGCAGTGTGCCCCAGAGCTCTGTGCTGAGACCCATTCTGCTTAACTTGTTTATAAACAATATTGAGGTTAGAATAAATAGTTCAATCTCATTGTTTGCTGATTATACATAGCTAAGCAAGGAAATAAATTCACAACAAGATATAGAAACTTTACAAGAAGACCTAGACCTATCTTCCCCTCTGGAAGATTTTGTGATAGAGCTGCGTTAGTTTAACTGATAATTGTGTGGCCGCGCAATGCTGTACCTAAATAAAATGTATGTCCTTTTTTTCCCACAAATAGAGCTTCCTTTTGGTGGTATTTGACCACCTCTGCAGTTTTTTTTACTAGAGTTTACTAGTTTTTTACTTTCTGCTATCAAACATATCCAATAAAAATGTAAAAAATCTAATTTCTTCAAAAATGTAGACCAACGTGCAACATGTATTCTGCTACATATTTTTATTTAAAAAATCCCGATAAGCATATATTGATTGGTTTGCGCAAAAGTTATAGTGTCCACAAACTGTGGGATATTTTTATTAGTTTATTTTTTTGCCAGTAATGGAGGCAATCAGTGATTTATATTGGGACTGCGATATGGCAGACAATTTGGACACTAACTGACACTTTTGACACTTTTTGGGGACCAGTGACACTAATACAGGGATCAGTGCTAAAAAATATGAACTGGAACTGTATTAATGACACTGGCTGGTGAAAGGGCTAACATCAGGGGCAATCAAAGAGTTAAATGTGTTTCCAGCCAGTGCTTGTGTACTGTCGGGGAGGTGTTTTTACTAAGAGACAGCAAAGATCCGTGTCCCTGCTTTGCAAGAACACAGGATCAATGCCTTCCCTCCGCACAGAATGGCAACCTGTCTTGTTTACATAGACAGATTGCCATTCTGCCTCTGTACTAAATAATTGGGGGGTACCAACGGACATTGAGTCCGCGGTACCCACCACTGGGCTCCCACAGTGTGCGCGCCCCAGACCCAGAAGTGACAGATCCCGCCCTGCAGCAGTATATGTAAGATGGGCAGTCCTCAAGTGGGTAAAATACAAGGGTTTGCAGATGATCTTTAATATTTAAAAATGTAAAATAATGAACTAAGGAGCCAAAAATATGCATGCAAGGTATTCAATAGGGGAGAACCTCTGGGAGAATCAAGAATGGAAAACAATCTGGGGGTCCTAGTAGATCACAAAAGTAATAGCATCCAATGCCAAGCTGCAGCAAGCAAAGCTAGCAGACTAATAGCATGCATTAAAAAGAGTATTTACTCTAGAGCAAAAATTATAATTCCACCACTTTAAAAAACTCTGGTTTAGCCAAATCTTGTGTGCCATCCAGTTGTGGTCACCAATCCTGAGTAAGGATGTTCTTGAAGAGTTCAGAGAAGGACAACAAAACTAATAAGGGCTGGATGAGCTAAGTTATGAGGAATGACTACAGACATTAAACCTATTTTTCCCAGAGAAGAGAGGCTTATGAGTGGATATGAACACAATATGCAGATATCTATATGGTGATTTTAGTCTCAGGTCGCGTAAGAGGATGCTCAACCACTCAATAAGGTTGGATGAGAAGTGGTTTAATTACAAACTACATAAGGGGTCCTTTACTGTTTGGGGGTAAGGATGTGAAACTCTCTTCCACAGTTGGTGCTGTCAGCAGGGAGTGCTGATGTTTTCATAAAGTTTTTGAATACGCATCTTAGTGAACACAATATACAGGGATATAGGAATGATTGTGACATAAACACACACACACACACACACACACACACACACACTGAACTGGATGGACCAATGTCTTTATTCAACCTTACCAACCAGATGACAATGTAATTACTGATTCATTACAGATTTTAAAACAGAAAAAATACCAAGCAATGCATATCAAAGACAGAAATTACTACAGGCTACCAGTACAAGCAGACAGCACGTGTATAGCCAGTACAGTATTAGTTATAAAATATGCTGCCAAATTGTTATTGGTCACAATTGAAAAGTCACAGACTAATACTTAGAAGACAGACAGGACAATCACTAGGGGTTAGACATACAAGGAGGGGAGGAGGGGCTAAAGGAAAGACCATAGGCTGCTTTAAGAACTTGTTGATGGCTGGATCTGGATACAATATGGCATCGGTCTACCAAATCATTTGTATACATAACATAGCATTACCTGAGCTAGTAATGATATCAAGGAAAGTGGATTTTTAATTAGTAAAGGGGGTCAACAATGATTTTCTCTACCTCTTATAGCTCTCACATACTGTAACATCCAATAATGCAGTTGGGGTTGTATAGGCTATTCAGCAAGCCTATATCCTGTCAAATTAGTTTTGAGTATTGGGAATATAATGTGTAAATTCCTCTATCAATCTTGTTTGATCTTTTTATGGAACCAAGTTTTCATAGATTGAATAGAAGTTGACCTCCAGTTCAACAGTATTAATGATTTAGCAGCATTTAATGAGTGGGGTGTTATGATCCATTTTATAGTGGTTTGCTCGGAGGACAGTACAAAGAAATAAGATACACCAGGGGTCTAATGGTATTGAGGTACCCTGAATCATTCAAATGTATGTTGTTACAGTCTGTCAGAAGATTTGGATTACAGGGCATTGCCACCCCATGTGAGCAAAAGTTCCTTAACCACTTCAATACCAGGCACTTACCACCCTTCCCGCCCAGACCAATTTTCAGCTTTCAGCGCTGTTGCATTTTTAATGAGAATTGCACTACAAATAAAAAAATTAAAAAAAAAAGTTTTTCTTTGTTTCTGTCACAAACTTTTATATAAGTACATTTTCTCCTTCACTGATGGACACTGATGTGGCTACACTGATGGGCACTGATGAGGCTACACTGACGGGCACTGATGAGGCTGTACTGATTGGCACTGATGAGGTGGCACTGATAAGGTGGCACTGATGATGAGGCACATATATGCAGCACTGGCGGGCACTGATAGGGAGCACTGATAAGCAGCACTGATGGGCACTGATAGGTGGCACTGATATGCGGCACTGGTGGGCACTCATAGGCAGCCCTGATGGGCACTGATATGTGGCACAGATATGTGGCACTGATAGGTGGCACTGGTGGGCATTGATAGGTGGCACTAGTGGGCACTGATAGGTGGCACTGGTGGGCACTGGTGCATAACACTGAAAAAAAGCACATTGAGGGATGGCACTGACAGGCATCACATATGGGCCCAGTGCCATCCCTACAGTGCACTGTATGCCCTTACCTGGTGGTCTAGTTTGGGCTCCCTGGTGGTACTGGGTGGTCTCCAGATCTTCTCCCTGGTGGTCCTGGATGGCATCCTTATGCCTTATGACGGTTCCCTGGTGGTCCTGGGTGGGCTCCCTGGTGGTCCAGTATGGCAACCCTGAGGAGGGCTGCACCGATAGATGTTCAGTGCAGACCCCCCTGTCAGGAGAGCAGCCGATCGGCTCTCCAATACTCAGGTCTGCAGACCTGAGTAGAGGAAAAGCCGATAAACGGCTCTTCCTGTTTACACTGTCACCAGCCGTGATTGGTCATGGCTGATCACATGGTAAAAAGCATAAGATGGAAGCTTTTTACCTCGATCAGTAATGCGGTGGGTCAGACTGACCCACGGCACCATTGATCGCCGTGATGCATGCGATCGCGGGTAATCCTGAGGACGTCATTAGACGTCCAGTCAGGATAACAGAGCCACTGCTCGGCCGTCATTTGTAAATAGGCCGAATGGGAAGTGGTTAATCTGAACAGCCTCTCCAACATTTATGTGAAATTAAAGGGTATATATTAGCTAGATAAAGTTGGGGTACCGTTTCACCTAGAGCAGTGGTTCTCAACTCCTGTCCTCAGGACCCACTAACAGGCCAGGTTTGCAAGATAACTGAAATACATCACAGGTGATATAATGTGCTGTTCAGTGATTGCAGTATTCTAGTTCGCATCTCCCCAAGGTAATACTTAAAATCTGGCCTGTTAGTGGGTCCTGAGGACAGGAGCTGAGAACCACTGACCTAGAGGAAAGTTTTAAATTTCATATCCTCAACTGTAGTGACAACAGAAGATGTGTAAAAGATCATTGTTTTTTGGTTCTTGGTAAGTGTTGTATCTTTTTTTCCAGTGTTTCACAGTGGAGAGATTTTGGAAGTGCTGGATCTGGAGTTGGATCTGTCACCAGTAGTCCAAGAACGCAGGGATATATTCACCCTTAGGCCTCATGGAAGTTCAATGTTGTATTTAAAGCAAATATGGTGTTAAAGAAGAGGTAGATCTGGTGACCACATTGTTGGCCTGGGAGAAAGTAGGCATGCCCAAGTATGGGGAGAAGAGGAGAGTTTTATTTCCATTTGTGACAAGTATGAAGTAGTCCCATGTCAACAGTGTAGATGTAGTGAGTGGAACAGAATGAGGGAACATATCTCTGTATTGTTTTGAAATCAATTTGATTGTGGAACCATCAAGCACGATTTATTTAAATTAAAAAGGAATAGGTCTTGTTCTTTGGGTTTATTTTATGCATTCTGGGAGACCCCGGGTTTTTCTTGAATCTAGCCCCATAACAAGAGGTTTGAAAAATCTGTGAAGAACTCATATTCAGATCATTAGAAAAAGCTGTTTTCCCTGGGCGCACACGTGCATGCTCGCTACCGAATCCTGCTGCTGCGTCTATTGACACAGACAGAGGGACTTGACCCCGGTCACCAGATTTGATTGACAGCAGCAGGAGCCAATCACTCCCACTGCTATCAATCTGTCCAATGAGGAGAGAGACAATGGCGATAGTGGATTTGATGGGCTCAGGTCAGGAAAAGGGAGGGTCTGGGGGGTAACTGCAGCATAGAAGGTTTTGTACCTTAATGCATAAAATGCATTAAGGTGAAAAACCTTAAGGCTTTAGAACCACTTTAAGTATTTCAGACTTAGTTAAATACTGCATGTCCTAACATTAGAGAGCTTGCTATGAGTTTCACTTTCCTGTAGTAGAACAGGGAGAGATAAGTGTGAGTTTCAAATGCAGAAAACACTACCAGCATAAGCTGCCAGTTTAGTTGCTGACTGGTATTTCATGGAAATTAGGATTATTACATAGGAGGTGATAAATGTTATCTTTGTGGGACTCCTTGTTAAGGGGTTAAGGGTTAGGAGAGCGCCATTTATTTTAATTGGTGTGATAATGGTAATGTATAGGTCCTCAATCCATTCTGATATTTTGGGGTCTCCCTGAGCGGTGTGTTAGCTTGAGTAACAAATCTTCCCAGTACACCCTGCCAACATCTCTGGAAATGAGCAAAGTGAATTTGAATTGTTGATGACTTTGAGAGATTATAGAAATAGTCCTGAGAGCATTGTCCCTAGCTTTTCTACCAGATATACAGTAAATCACATCTGATTGGGTGGGATTCGGGTGCTAGAGGTTACAGCCTAAGTAATTTAGGAGAGATATACTGTAGGTCTATAACTAGAACATGCTGTTAGAGCCTTCCCTGATTTGAGTAGAACTACTATATGAGCAATTAATTTTGCAGGTCTAATAGGGAATCCATTTGATATGGAGTTTGTGTAGCTAGTAACAGGTGGGGCTAGTATATCCATGAAGGTTTTATAAACATTTAGGCTGGGTTCACACTAGAGAATGCAGCGGCTCCCAGCAGGAGTCCGGTGCATCTCCATTCACCGTTTCAGCTCTGATTTTAGCCCAAATTTTGGGCTGAATTCGGACTTGAAATGGATCAAAAGACGCACAGGGCTCCTGTGCAATTCACACCGAAGCCGATGTGAAGATGTGTGAACAGGTCCATGGAAAGTCGGTCATAATCTCCTGCTATGTGAATTGGATGCGGGGAAATCCACATCCAATTCGCAGCATAGGTGTGAACCCAGCCTCAATGTAAATCTGTGCTGACCAGGGATTTTGTTAATTGGCATTAACCAGTTGCCGACTGCAGCAGTACTTGTACTGCAGTAGGGTGGCTCAGCTGCGCAAACCACTGTCATTGTACGTTGGTTGCGTGCACGGGGCGGGGGGGGGGCACGCACGCTCCCGCCACCCCTGCGATGATCGGATTTGTTATAGAACCGATCAGTCTCCAGGCCCAGACCAATGATTTCTTGTCTGGACCTGGTGATCAGTTCTGGTGAATGG
This sequence comes from Glandirana rugosa, assembly GCA_018402905.1. Taxonomy (NCBI): domain Eukaryota; kingdom Metazoa; phylum Chordata; class Amphibia; order Anura; family Ranidae; genus Glandirana; species Glandirana rugosa. The sequence continues at coordinate 26,740 of BLSH010305991.1, read as the reverse complement.
CAGAGCCTTCTCTGCCTGTGTAATGTAAACACAGGCAGAGGAAGTGATGCAATCTCCCCTCCTGGAGTCCTTTTTGGTTCCAGCGCTGGAAAAGACAGCATCGACTGTGAGTACACAACACTAAACTGACACCAGGACACGTTAGGCACACAATTAACCCCTTGATCAACCCCCAGTTAACCCCTTCACTCCTGTCACTGTTTCACTTAGTGCAGTGATCAGATTTTTTACTGATCACTGTACTTGTGTCACTTGTGACACTAAATCACCTTAGGGTAGGTAGTGGTAGTTAGTAGTAGGCCCAGGTGCCCCCCTTAAACACCCTAATAAAGGTTTTAACCCCTTGATCAACCCCTGTCAACAGTGATCACTCTAGTAGTGTCACATGTGACATTAGTTAGTTAGGTTAGTTCTTTATTTTGTCACGGTACTCACCGTATATACCTAATAAAGGTTTAACCCCCTGATCACCCAGCAGGTGATATCAATTCGGTTTTATAATCAGTTAGGGTCAGCGTAAATACCAGGCAGGGTCAGATTAGTCAGGTGCTCTAACACGCACACACACACACTAGTTGTACCTATAAATTTAGGGGCCAAAATTTCCAATCATAGGTACACTAGTGAAGAGGCCTACACGTGGCTGAGCATGACAGATGAGAGCGATGGGGAAGCTCCACTGTCAGATTCAGAGTAGAGAGCAGCAGCACCCTGACAGATAGCTCTGATGATGATATAGTGGACTCTACTAAGGTCAAGAGTACACAATCCCATTCTGCTGTTGTTGAGGTGCAAGAACCACAAGGCTCTTGTATGGAGCAGAGAGCCACTACTAGTGCCGCTCGTCCTTCTGGTGAACTGGAAAGCACCAGCAGCCTAGTATACCCTGGTCATAGACAAACCAGCACTGCAGTAACACTTGGTGACGTGGCGAGTCCCATAAGTGCAGTTCAAGCTGGTGTGGCTAGCACAAGAAGTGTCCTAGAGCCACCAGAAGACAAACACAGGCCCACAGAGCCCATAGTGCCCTTCCCGCTGCATATGTTAACCCTGATTGGCAACCCACCACTTCTGCAGCGCCTGTACTTCTCCCATTCACTGGCCAACCCAGTATTCAGGTGGAAAGAGTTGATTTTACGGCCCTTGACTTTTATTCACTGTTTTTCACGGAAGATCTCTATAAATCTATTGTGGACCAAAGCAATTTGTATGCTGGTCAGTTCATAGCCGCTAATACCCAACTGTCACTTGCCGGAGACTGTAAACCTATTACGGTTCCAGAACTTAAGACCTTCCTGGGCCTTTCCCTCCTCATGGGCATATGTAAAAAATCTGAGTTGCGGTCATACTGGTCCACTGACCCAATTCACCATATGCCCGTGTTCTATGCTTCCATGACCAGGGCTAGATACGAGCAGATCTTGCGGTTCATGCATTTCAATGACAATGAATTCAGTCATCCTCGGGGGGACCCTGGATATGATCGGCTCCACAAAATTCAGCCCCTTGTAAACCACTTCAACCAAAAATTTGCAGCCTTGTTTATTTCTGATCAAGTTGTCTGTGTAGATGAGTCCCTGATTACATTTTCTGGCCATCTTGCTTTAAAACAGTACCTCCCTAACAAGCGTGCCAGATATGAGGTCAAGATGTATAAGCTCTGTGACAGGGCCACAGGCTACACATATAGTTTTATGGTTTACGAGGGTAAAAATAGTCATGTGGAACCCCCCAACTGCCCAGACTACATAGGGAGCGCTGGCAAGAAGTCCCTGAGTAGATGTGTCTGTTGAACTAGTCTTTATTTGTTCCGACGTTTAAAAACCAACTTCACCAAATGTTCCCCGACTTAAAACACCTCGGCTAGTATAGGTCCCAGGGGGGCTCCTACTGACTTAAGTAACAGTAACTTTACGTACTTGGCGTTCTAGACGAGCATAGATCGGGACCAGTACCTTCGTATCTTGTGCCCGTATACCACTTAACCCAGTCACCTGG
>BLSH010305991.1:14045-24333 GCA_018402905.1 Glandirana rugosa | reverse complement strand
ACGAGAAAAAATTGGTGAGGTCCAGGCGCGATATCGGCTTCATGCCGAGGTCGCGCCTGGACTTTACGGGCCTCCTGCAGGTACCTGCAGGAGGTGACGTGTGCGAGGTCCGCGCGGGGGACCACCGTCGCCGTCGCGCGCGCACGCGCGGCGTACGACGCGCTCGCACGGGCACCCAGCCCGCCTGAGCTACAGGCGGGCTCTGGGCCGCTAGCGGAAACCCTCGGAGTCTTACCCCTTGGCGGTAACATTTGTGCCACCAAGGGGCAAGACACTGTCCCCTGTATCGTCTAGGTGACTAGGGACAGTGACCCTAGTCACTCTAGGCAGGGGGCAGTGAAGGGGTTAAATATGTTCCCTGGGTGTGTTCTAACTGTGGGGGGGCAGGGCTGGCCGGGACATAACAGATCTCACTGATCCCAGTGACAGGGATCAGTGGATCTGCTATGTCCCCTGTCACAGAACGGGGAACCACCGTGTTTACAATGGCGGTTCCCCATTCTGAGGCTCCCAAAGGCGATCGCCGGGTCTCGGGCGGACATCGAGTCCGCCCGACCCACGGGCACGCTCGCGCAGCATGCGGCGCGCACGCGCGCGCTGCCGCTGCCACCAGGGGGCGCGCCTGGAGCGTGTGCAGTGGAGGACGTCCATGGACGTCCTCCGGGCATTTCAGGTCCGCGCTGGAGCCGTACTTCGGCTATAGCGCGGACCTGGAGTGGTTAAAAAAGAGCATATATGCCGAAGCATAGGGGCAGGGGTGGACATAGGGGTGGATTGCCCCTATGCTTCGGCATATATTTTTAGAATGGTGCTATGCCCATCATTAGAAGTGGGTGGATGCAGGGCGGGTTTCTAATAGTGGGCATACCGCCGATTGATAGATTCTTCTTTTTCATTTAACCCACAGTCTGCATGAAAAAAATTAACATTATAACATATGCCCAACAAGGATCAGCGACGTACTGGTATGTTGCTGGAATTTGAGTGTTTATACCGGAATGATGCCTGCAGGTATAGGTATCATACTGGTATTGTTCTTTTCAGCCGGTGGTCGGCTTTCATGTAAAAGCAAACCTAGCAGCTAATTAGACACTAGAATGCTTTTACAAGCAGTGGGAGGGAATGTCCCCCCATGGTTTTCTCTGGCTCTCCTGTCCCACGGGGGAACCCGAGAATGCAGCGATGGTTCCGCCAGCTGACCACAGAGCTGATCGAAGACTAGAATGGCTCCAATCCTCTCTATGGCCTAAGAAACCGGAAGATACAAGCATTTCATGACCGCAGTTTTGCCATTTGGAAATTGGGAAATTGGTAAAGCATCTTATCACACCGATCTTGGTGTGGTCAGATGCTTTAAGGGCTGAGGAGAGATCTAGAGTCTAATAGACCCCACATTAAAAAAAAAAACACTTGTCACTACATATTGCTATCTTAGGGGACATTTAAATTCCCTGTGATAACAATAAAAATGATTTAAAAAAAATGAAAGGGACAGTGTAAATATAAAATAAAAAGCAAAATGAATAACTAAACAAAAAATGCACCCCTGTCCCCCGTGCACATGCACAAAGGTGAACGCAAGCATCGGTCTCATGTCGTTTGTAAACAGCAATTGCACCATGTATGTGAGGTAGCACCATGAACGTCAGATTGAGGGTAGTAATTCTAGCAGTAGACCTCCTCTGTAAATCTAAACTGGTGACCTGTAAAGGCTTTTAAGAATGTATATAGTTTGTCGCCACTGAGCGGGTGTGTGTAAGTTTAAAGCATGTCATGTTTGGTATCTATGTACTTGGCATAAGATCATATTTTATATTTCACCAAACATTCGGGCAATATAGTGTGTTTTTGTGCATTAAAATTCAAAAATGTATTTTTTTTTTCCAAAAAATTGTGTTTGAAAAATTGCTGCGCAAATACTTTGTGAAAAAAAAAATTGCAACACCCATCATTTTAATCTATAGAGCCTCTGATTAAAAAAAATATATAATGTTTGAGAGTTCCAAGCAATAGCAAAAAAAAATATTTTTTTCATGTAGACAAAAAGTGTCAGGAAGGACTTGGTGGTTCAAGTGGTTAGAAGAGTGGGTGATGTGGGGCATAAAATGTCAGGAAAGTTCAAAACCCCCCAAATGACCCCTTTATGAAGACACCCCAAGCTATTTGTTGAGAGGCATGTTGAGTCCATGGAATATTTTATATTTTGTCACAAGTTTTGGGAAAATTTACATTTTGTTTTTGCACAAAGTTGTCACTAAATGATATCATGCTCAAACATGCCATGTGTATATGTGGAATTGCACCCCAAAATACATTTTTATGCTTCTCCTGAGTATGGGGATACCACATATGTGGCACTTTTTGGGAGCCTAGCCATGTACAGGACCCTGAAAACCAATCACCGCCTTCAGGATTTCTAAGGGCGTAAATGGTGATTTCACTTCCTCACTACCTGTCACAGTTTTGGAGGCCCTGAAATGTCAAGATAGCACAAACCCTGCACCCCATATGACCCCATTTTGGAAAGTAGACATCCCAAGCTATTTCCTGAGAGCATGTTGAGTCCATGGAATTATATTTTGTCATCACAAGTGTCGGGAAAATTAAATTTTTTTTTTTACACAAAGTTGTTACTAAATGATATATTGCTCACACAAGGCATGGGCATATGTGAAATTACACACCAAAATACATTCTGCTGCTTTTCCTGAGTATGAGGATACCACATATGTCAGACTTTTTTGCAGCCTAGCTGCATACAGGACCCCAAAAACCAATCACCGCTTTGAGGATGTCTAAGGGCGTAAATTTTTGATTTCACTCTTCACTATCTATCACAGTTTCGGAGGCCCTAAAATGTCAAAATAGCACAAAACATCCCCAAATTACCCCATTTTGGAAAGTAAACACCCCAAGATATTTGCTAAGAGGCATGGTGAGTATTTTGCATATCTCATTTGTTTTGGAAAATGAAGAAAGAAAAGGAAAAATGTTTTTTTTCTGTTTTCAATTTTCAAAACGTTGTGACAAAAAGTGAGATTTGCTAAATACTCAATTTGCCTCTTGGCACGGTAAATTCAATTGAGTGGACATGGTTTGGAAAGGCACACACCTCTCTATAAAAAGCCTTACAGCTGACAATGCATACTGTATCAGAGTAAAAGCCATGAGGTCAAAGGAACTGCCTGCAGAGCTTAAAGACAGGATTATTGCAAGGCACAGATCTGGGGAGGCTACAAAAACATCTCTTGAAGGTCCCCAAGAGCACAGTGGCCTCCACAATTCTCAAATTTAAGAAGTATTGCACAACCAGGACTCTTCCAAGAGCTGTTCGCCCTGCCAAACTGACCAATCAGGGGAGAAGGGCCTAAGTAAGGTAACCAAAAGCCCGATGGTCACTCTGACTGGGCTCCAGAGATTTTGTGTGGAGTAAAGTTCCAGAAGGACAACCATCATTGCAGCCCTCCACCGATTTGGGCTTTATGGTAGAGTGCAGACCTCTTATTACATCTAAAAAATAAAACTGCATTAAGTTAATAAAGAAAAAATATTTGTAAATTTTAAATTGTGCCTTTTTTCAAAACAGTGCAAATATAAAGTGCACAAAACTGTAAATAAGCAGCTATTGCTTTAAATCCATGGACTTCACATGGAATCTCACACCTATGCTTTAGGGTAATGTCTATTGGCAGCTCTAGGTGTGTGTTGCATTGCTGTACATTGTCATAAAATGCCTCAAACATATACTTTATTGCAATGCAGCATGTTACAACACATATCCATGTCACTATGGTGCACTGCACTGCTCTGGTGACAGTATTAAAAAATAAAAATAAAAATAAATATTTTACATTCTATCACCATAACAGGTGCAGTATCACTATGGTGTCATTGTACTGCTATGGGGGTGATCATGTACAATGACTGGCTGCTCTTATATCACTGTATGTCAGTGCTGCCAGCCTCTGTCCCTGATTACCACCACAAAAGTACAATGTCAGAAGACCAGGGCTTAGTAGTCAATACCCCTAATCTCCACATCACCAGTAACAGTGTCCCTAATCACCTACACATCAGTCCCAGGGTCTCTGATCAGTTACAGTGTGTCTCTGATCACCGTCACACCAGTCATGGTGTCCCTAATCACTGCCCCACAGACCCAGTGTCCCTGATCATCACCACACCAGTTACAGTGACACAATAAGGACTTGTTCATGTGTGATGCTCTCTAAAGAGCCATCCGTGTTTGGATCACTCTTCAGAGAACATTTGACAGACAGCGAGAAGGTGTTGCACTGCCTCCTCACAATGTGCTTTAACCCTTTAGACCCCATACAAGTGTTCCTGATTGCTGCCACACTAGTCCCCAGTGTCACCAGACTAGTGTAAGCCAGCAACAGTATTCTGGATCACTGCTACACAAGTACCACTGTCTATAGACAAGTACAGCTTTGCTAATCACCTCCACACCAGTACAGTGCTGTCTCTGCCTATCTGTATTAACCCTGGTTTGTTTATTGATCAAATTTCTGCCTGATGCCTGGATTGATACTTTGCCTGTTTGCTGAATATATTTCTGCCTGATGCCTGAACTGACCCATCTGCATGTCCAACTTACTATGTTTCTTAGAGACACCAGTCCCAACTCTCCCCTGCAGACAGCTGCACTCCTGGAAACACTCTTTTGTTCTCCCTTTCTTCAGCTGCATGTACTTCCTGGCCAGTGAACATGACATTCCTGGGGGCAGCCACATAGTAGGCTAGGCTTCCTGGGTTTATAGAAACTGGGACTACTATAGGTGACACTACACTAAGCTTTATTCCCTGACTACTCATATAGAGGTGACCATTACAGTACATTGGTTTTGACACAATTGGCTGTGTTTGATAAATATATCATTAAGTTCAGACCTTGTCTAAAAATATACATTTTTCATTTTTATTCTGCATTTTACAGAAACTTGTGGGAAAAATAATAATTCTTTGTAAGATTCACTGTGCCTCTTACAAAATACTTTAGGGTGTTTGCTTTTCAAAATGTGATCATTTTGTGGGTGTTTCCATTGTCCTAGTTCTCCAGGGCCTCCAAAAATATGATAGTGAGGAAATCAGATGGATAATTTATTCTCCTGGAATGCTTGAAGGTTCTCTTTGTTGATTTGCTAAAACTGCAGAGAGCAAAATCTGGTGCAACTATGCATGGTAGCCAATCAGCTTCTAACTTCAGCTTGGTAAATTAAGCTTTGGCAATAAAACCTGGAAGCTGACTAGTTTCTATGCAGAGCTGCACCAGATTTTGCACTCTCCACTTTTAGTAAATCAACTCCTTGGAGTTATTTGTTTTCCAGGATGGGGTCATTTTGTGGGTGTTTCAATTGCTCTGGTGCTCAAGGGCTTCTGAAAATGTGATATGAAATGTGCCACTGAAGCACCTGAAGATGCTCCTTAAATGTTAGACCCCTCTATGCATCTAGGCTGTAATAGAGTCTCATATATGTAGTATCCTCATACTTGGGAGGTTTATTAGAATGTGTTGTGGGGAGTAACTGTAAGTATGCCTATGATATGTGTGAGAAATAACTTGGTAAAATGCCAACTTTGTGAAAAACAACTAATTTTATTTAATTTCTTTATTTTCCAAAAATGTGACAGAATAATACAAAGAACTCACCATGCCTCTTACTAAATCCCTTTGACTGTCTAATTTAAAAAAAAAAAGTAATTTTGGGGTATTTGTACTGTCCTAGCATTTTAGGGCCTCAGGAAATTACTTAGGCAGTAAGTAGGATTGATCAATTTTTAAATACCTATTGTATATCATACGCTATCATATCTATATGCTAAGGCCATTTTCTATTCTGTGCCCCCAGTACTAAATTGATGCTACTATTTGATGCACCTTGGACTATATGTGTCTCCTGCATTAGCAGCAGTGCTGGGCCTCTTGTAGTTGTGAGCTGCATACGTCTCCAGCCGGGTGATTTGGGGTTACTTCGTATACAACTGTTGGTGGACCAATAGATCCCCTGAGGAAGCCTAGTTAGGCGAAACATGTTGGGATATCAACCGCCTGTCTAACTACCAGCAATATACAAATCCCCTATGTATGGTGGAATTACCCAATAATGAACAGCTGTATTGTATGGTTTTATACTATTTTTCTATGTTTTTTATATATGTTGTAAACCAATAAAATATGTAATATTTTTATGATATACTGTCTGTGAAAAATGTTTTTTCATATGCACCGCATAATCCCATCTGAGAACAATCCTCTATCCATTTTTTCTAAATATTTGGGATGAGGTGCCTACAATATCTTGCCTTATGAGTGCGAATACCAGGGAACACCATTTTGTGTTATCTATTGTATATCATAGTTTGTAGACTCTATAACTTTCACACATACTAAATAATATACACTGAATTGGGTTATTTTTACCAAAGAAATGTAGCAGAATACATTTTGGCCTAAATTTATGAAGAAAAAATATTATATAAATATTATTAATATATAAATATAAAAATAAAAACAGAAATATTAGGTCTTTTTATCTTTATATAGCAAAGGAAAGAAACAGTAGTGATTTAATTTCACCAAAAGAAAGCTCTATCTGTCTCAAAAAAATTATACAAATTGCATTTGGGTAGTGTTGCATGAGTGAGTAATTCAAAATGTGGCAGCGCTGATAACTGAAAAATGGCCTGGGCAGGATAGAGGTGAAACTGTCTAGTCTTGAGGTGATTTTTGTTAGGGTTGAAATCAAACAGGTGTTTCTGAACTTCCTCTTACAATTGCTGCCCTAGCTCAAATATACTCATGGTTTTGCGATTGTAGGCCACCACTGTAACTTAACACTTACTCCGGATACCACCACCCGTAACAGAAAACACAAGACCACCTAACTCATTTTGGCAGAAAATGGCCGGGCATTTTTTTGGTTTTACATTTGAAAGAGAAACACCAACATATTATTTTTTATTGAACAAATAACACAGCAATACTTTAATAACCACCAAAATTTTCGTAACTGCTCAGTTTTCGGAACTCAAGCAGCATTACCTCATTTAACCATAGTAATATAACGTCCCCCCTAGACATCCAGGGGGATCCCTACCACATAAAATGCTCGCGACAATCTAGGGGAGGGGGAGCTTAACCACTGATGCTCTCTTCATGGAAAGGGGGGAAAATCCCGCCCCACGGGACCTTATATAAGCTACCCAGCTTCCAGCACATTCACTACAATACCATTGAATCTCCCTTCCTGCATCTTACTTCCTCATTCAAAGAGACAGTACCCATTACATTTTTGCCTGCTAATCCCACAATGTAATCCCATCATAACTAGAGTTGAGTGAAGCCGAACTGTAAAGTTCGGGTTCGTACCGGACTTTAGGGTGCCCGTGTCCCGTACCCGGACATTTGATAAAAAGTCCGGGTTCGGGTATTTTTTCATGCCTTTTGAAAAACTGCAGGGCAGCCAACCAACAAGCATTTCACTCGTTTGCCCTTAGAAGCCATCACAGCCATGCCTACTAATGGCATGGCTGTGATTGGCCAGTGCATCATGCGACCCAGCCTCAATATGAGCTGGAGTCAAGTAGCGCTGCATGTCTCATGCTCTCAGGCTAGTGTAGGGAGAGGATGCTGCCGCCACTGTGAGGGAAAGATTAGCGTTATAAAATCATCTCATACTAGTATAGGGAGAGGTTCCTGCCACTGGTGTGAGGGATAGATTAGCGTTATAAAATCATCTCATAATAGTATAGGGAGAGGTTCCTGCCGCTGGTGTGAGAGATAGATTAGCATTATAAAATCATCTCATACTAGTATAGGGAGAGGTTCCTGCTGCTGGTGTGAGAGACAGATTACCGTTATAAAATCATCTCATACTAGTATAGGGAGAGGTTCCTGCTGCTGGTGTGAGGGACAGATTACCGTTAAAAAATCATCTCATACTAGTACAGGGAGAGGTTCCTGCTGCATGTGTGAGAGACAGATTACTGTTATAAAGTCATCTCATAGTGGTATAGGGAGAGGTTCCTGCTGCTGGTGTGAGTGATAGATCAGCGTTATAAAATCATCTCATACTGGTAAAGGGAGAGGTTCCTGTCGCTGGTGTGAGGCATATATTAGCGTTATAAAATCATCTCATACTGGTATAGGGAAAGGTTCCTGACGCTGGTGTGAGGGATAGATTAGCGTTATAAAATCATCTCATACTAGTATAAGATGATTTTCCTGCTGCTGGTGTGAGGGATAGATTAGCGTTATAAAATCATCTCATACTTGTATAGGGAGAGGTTCCTGCCGCTGGTGTGAGGGATAGATTGGCGTTATAAAATTATCTCATACTAGAATAGGGAGAGGTTCCTGCCGCTGGTGTGAGAGACAGATTACCGTTATAAAATCATCTGATACTAGTATAGGGAGAGCTTCCTGCTGCTGGTGTGAGGGACAGATTAGCGTTATAAAACCATCTCATACTGGTATAGGGAGAGGTTCCTGCTGCTGGTAAGAGGGACAGATTAGCGTTATAAAATCATCTCATACTGATGTAGTGAGAGGTTCCTGCTGCTGGTGTGAGGGACAGATTAGCGTTATAAAATCATCTCATACTAGTATAGGGAGAGGTTCCTGTGCTGGTGTGAGGGACAGATTAGCTTTATAAAATCATTGCATACTAGTGTAGGGAGAGCTTCCTGCTGCTGGTGTGAGGGACAGATTAGTGTTATAAAATCATCTTATACTGGTGTAGGGAGAGATTCCTGCTGCTGGTGTGAGGGATAGATTAGCGTTATAGAATCATCTCATACTAGTATAGGGAGAGGTGCCTGCTGCTGGTGTTAGGGACAGATTACTGTTATAAAATCATCTCATACTAGTATAGGCAGAGGTTCCTGCTGCTGGAGTGAGGGACAGATTACCATCATAAAATCATCTCATACTAGTATAGGGAGAGGTTCCTGCTGCTGGTGTGAGGGACAGATTACCGTTAAAAAATCATCTCATACTAGTACAGGGAGAGGTTCCTGCTGCATGTGTGAGAGACAGATTACTGTTATAAAGTCATCTCATAGTGGTATAGGGAGAGGTTCCTGCTGCTGGTGTGAGTGATAGATCAACGTTATAAAATCATCTCATACTGGTAAAGGGAGAGGTTCCTGTCGCTGGTGTGAGGCATATATTAGCGTTATAAAATCATCTCATACTGGTATAGGGAAAGGTTCCTGACGCTGGTGTGAGGGATAGATTAGCGTTATAAAATCATCTCATACTAGTATAGGGAGATTTTCCTGCTGCTGGTGTGAGGGATAGATTAGCGTTATAAAATCATCTCATACTTGTATAGGGAGAGGTTCCTGCCGCTGGTGTGAGGGATAGATTAGCGTTATAAAATTATCTCATACTAGAATAGGGAGAGGTTCCTGCCGCTGGTGTGAGGGATAGATTAGCGTTATAAAATCATCTCATACTGGTATAGGGAGAGGTTCCTGCTGCTGGTGTGAGGGACAGATTACCGTTATAAAATCATCTCATACTAGTATAGGGAGAGGTTCCTGCTGCTGGTGAGAGGGACAGATTACTGTTATAAAATCATCTCATACTAGTATAGTGAGAGGTTCCTGCTGCTGGTGTGAGGGACAGATTAGCGTTATAAAATCATCTCACACTGGTATTGGGAGAGGTTCCTGCTGCTGGTGTGAGGGACAGATTACGTTATAAAATCATCTCAAACTGGTATAGGGAGAGGTTCCTGCTGCTGGTGTGAGGGACAGATCACCGTTATAAAATCATCTCATGCTGGTATAGGGAGAGGTTCCTGCTGCTTGTGTGAGGGACAGATTACTGTTATAAAATCATCTCATACTGGTGTAGGGAGAGGTTCCTGCTGTTGGTGTTATAGACAGATTAGCATTATAAAATCATCTCATAATGGTGTAGGGGGAGGTTCCTGCTGCTGGTGTGAGGGACAGATTAGCGTTATAAAAACATCTCATACTGGTGTAGTGAGAGGTTCCTGCTGCTGGTGTGAGGGATAGATTAGCGTTATAAAATCATCTCATACTAGTATAGTGAGAGGTTCCTGCTGCTGGTGTGAGGGACAGATTAGCGTTATAAAATAATCTCATACTGGTATAAGGAGAGGTTCCTGCTGCTGGTGTGAAGGACAGATTACTGTTACAAAATCATCTCATACTGGTATAGGGAGAGGTTCCTGCTGCTGGTGTGAGGGACAGATTACCGTTATAAAATCATCTGATACTGGTGTAGGGAGACAGG